>JAZAYU010001285.1:0-63361 GCA_038501625.1 Corbicula japonica | reverse complement strand
GGCGGCCATTCATATGTTGAAAACGAAAGTCAAACTGAATAGACCTGTGTATTGCGGGCTGTCTATTCTTGACATTTCAAAATGACTCATGTATCATTTTCATTACGATGTTATGAAGCCAGTGTACGGTGACAAGGTAGAAGTCTGTTTTAGCGATACAGATAGTTTGTGTTATTTCATTAAGACAGACGATCTGTATGCGGATTTCGCCACAAAATTCCCAGACGTTTTTGACTTTTCGGATTACCCTCAAACACATCCTCTTTATAGCGTCAAAAACAAAAAGAAACTGGGGTATTTTAAAGACGAACACAACTCACACATTGTGCGTGAGTTTGTAGGACTAAAACCAAAATGTACAGCATTTTGGCCGAAGATGGGGAGAAGAAAACTGCAAAGGGGATCAAAAAGAGTGTCATTAAGAAATTTCTCACCCATCAACGCTATAAAGAGACTTTGTTTGGGGAAAGATCTTCAGTCGTGCACATGACCCAAATCAGAAGTCATTCGCATCAATTTTTACAATTCATTCTTCAAAAACTGGACTTTCGCCTTTCGATGATAAGCGCTACATTTTCGACGACAAGGTGTCGACCTTTGCATACGGGCATTTTAAACTCAAATAAGTCAAACCATTGTACATTTCCATTTATTACCAGAATATTTTGTATTTGAAGATGTATTTTTACTCCGTGTTTACAAAAAAGGACAAAACTGCAAATTTGCAATGAATTGAAATACATTATTTATATCTTTGGCGTAGAGCTCATGAAATATATTTCACAATTTAAATTAAATGCTTTGCACATTCTTTCTGATGAGCTTCTGACAAAACGGCCCCCTTCAAAGTGCTCGCAAATGATATGTGTAAATCATACTTTTATTTATTTATTTATTTATTTATTTATTTATTTATCATGCTCCGAAAGTGTCATATATCTTTAAAACTTGTGCAGATCGTGACAATATGTATAATGTATACACACTTTATTTTATGTTTTATGAAAGACACTATTATTGTACCATTTATTGAAAACTGTTGCACATGATTGTTAAACCTTGTAAATTTCTTATATGTTTTCACCCATTGTTATTAGTCCGCCTTGTTCAAGGTGATTATCTTGATCATTGAGCACGGGCGTGACAATTATTATCTAGAGGGGTGAATTGGCAAATTATGTGTTACATAAACACTGAGTGATGTTGATAAAGAAAAGTGCAGTTTACCTTTATTTATGAAACTTTAAAAGAAAATTCACTTATTCCCTGTATATTTACAAAATAATTTTGTTAATAAATAAATGTGAAATATATCTAAATAAAATGTCATGAATTTTTATATTGTCTTTTTATATTATTCTCTTAAGAAAATACACGAAGACCCTCAAACAGTTTGATATTTATTTACAACGGGTTTCATAAATGAATTGAAAAACAAATAAACAATGGATTAAATTACACGAGAAAATGTCAGTATTGTTTCCACTTTAGTTTTTTCTTAGGTCTAGTACTGGGAATTATAGTTTTTCTTTGAATCGGCATCCATTTTGAAATATGTGTTTCAACTTCCGGTTGCTCATCGGGCAGTGTCTGTGGTTCAGTCTGTATGCCAACACTTGAAACGATTACAGGTTCTTTGAAATCATGACTGGGTAGCCGCGATAGAATTTCAAATTTATCCTTGGGCACCAACACTAGTTCGTCTGTACTCATGATAGAGACTTTAAAGCCGCCTTCAAGATATCAGGAAGCACTTCTGATATTTGCTGTAGCTGACGAAGTTTCTGTCCCCTTTTAACTTCCTTTTCCGCAATTTGTCTGATGGATTTTTTGTAGCGAACCAATAATTTCATTTGCTCTGTCGGCACTTTAAATGTTCCATCTAGAAAGTTGAAAATAATTGCGCAAATACTTTCTGTTGCGAATCATCCAATGTTTTCAAAACAGCTTTTCTCTGCAACTTGTTTCTTTTCTCTGCAACTTGTTTGAAGCAATAATGAACTTTAAGAGAGCCGTATGCGTTTTTATTTCCTTGATTCCCGCCATCATTTCACGTCGTCTTTTATTTATACACGATCGTATCTTCACCAATGAAAATCTTTGTTCTCAATTGATATTTTGTGTCCGTATGTGGATTTAAATCCACAAGCAGGTAGCCATAGGATAAACTCGTCGCTTTGTGAAATGCCGACATGATAGATGATGCATTTCCTTGAATCTGATGAGCAAATGTTTTCACCTGTGACACCGATCTTTTATTTGCCATTAACACAACATAATGAGCGTTTAATGAAATGTCCCTGGCAACTTTACCCCGCGGAAACAAGTTTTGAAGCAATATAATCGCAGTCATGTTATAGTGATGCACCAGTACAGTTACTAGATATTGTATGTCCTCAGAATTCATGACTGACATTTGCATGTCATCCAGCACAATAACAGAATGTTCGTTGTTACTTCTAGCCAATGTTTCCAAACTTTCCTTGCTCGGCATCCCTTTGTGCTTGGTCAAATTGTCAATGCTTTTCTCCAAATTTGTATAGATAGGTTGCCATTCTTGGTAACAGTATAATATCTGTTTTGTTGTCTGATCAAACATACCCGGTGTTTCTCTAAGAAGTCGATGAATAAATGTGCTCTTGCCCGACTGACTTGGTCCACAGACAACAATCGTTGTCGGTGTTTTAAAAAGCAACAATGCCTTTGAAGTCCACCACTGTTGCTCCATATTAAGCGCAATTGCTTTGAATTATGTCTCTCGCTTCGTTGATTTCAAAACACGAGTCGTATTCGCAGAACGCAATGACCGTGACCGACTCTGTTAAAGGTTGTCCGAAATAAGCTTGAAGTTGTACATGCCCCGCCTTTTCCAGAGATCTGAATGGTGCACTGGCATATGGTTGCAAACTTAATGCATACAGAGCATATCCTCTTTGTATGTCACTGATTTCGAATGGTATGGCGTCGTCTTTCTGCCATTTCCCGCTGACATCATACAGGGTGGAGAGAGATAGAACGCCGTCTCCAGTTTGCAATTTAAGCGGCTGTCCGTGCATTTTCTCACCGTTAAGCGTTACGCCAATTTGATTCAGATTGTAATACTTAAAATTAAACGGATTACTGTCTAATGTTCCAACACACGCAGCGGCAGTCACGAAACCAATTATCATGCGTCTAGGGCACTTGCCTAGAAACATGTCTTCCCAAACAAATGATATCTGACCGGCTGGTATCGATGTAGATTTCACTTCGGATCTGATCAAAGGATATTTCGCCGTAACCTTCTGAAGCGCTTTTGAATGACCGAGCAGCACAGCCATGATTATCTTAACTGTGCATGCTTTGAAAATAACGTCTTCCAGTATGATTTGGAATTGTTTTGAAGAGTCGGCATGCATTAAACAAAATGGAACTCGGTTTCTGTAAAGTTTTATGTTGACATCCACTCCGTTTAATATAAATCTGTTATTATTTGCAAACACATCTTTGTGCAGAAACCCTTCTAGTTCCACCGACTCGCTTTCAGCAAACTAACGCGATCTTTTATAAAATCCATAGTTCCCGCCATTAAACTCCATAGATTCTAAAAATCCAGCCGAGTCTTTGTAAAAGCAGTGAGACTGAAGCTGGTAGTTCTGTGCGTCTGCCCCGTACTTCATGAATACGTTAAACAATGCCTTGTATGGGTATTTGTTGTCTGAAGATGTTATTAATTTTCCACCTAGGGACACATCAATTTGACTCCACAGTGTGTGCAGTAAGTTGTCTGACACCCCTACATCTACATCATGTTCTAAAGGAGTTTCGTCAGCGTTCACAATTTTTAGCTTAACATACAGTTTACTACGTCGCAGGTCTAAGTAATCTGTTCCATTGCCCGAGATGTTGAATTCAGTAGCAGCATCTTGACTCGTCAGTTGGCTTATAGGTCTGTTTTCAACGCAATATACTCTTTCAACTCCTGTTTGAACTGGTGGCAAAGTAAACAATGACAGTTCTTCTAGCTGTCCCTCAATAAATGTTTCGTCGCTGCTAAATGACATTATTACTGTTTGCTGAACACGTCGATGTTGTCGCTGTGACGTTTCTTAATACTTTGTTTCTTCGTGTGATTTTTCTTTCTTTTATTTCCTTTTTGTATCGCATCACGTTTAATTTCTGATTTAACTTGTTCTAGCGCCATTTGTGCCGGAGAGACCATTTTTATGTTCACGTCGTCATCTTGGATCACGTGACTGCTTCTTTGGTTTTCTATCGGTATGAGATATTCCCCACCTCGGGCATGCGTGTTGTACGAGATTGGTCGGCTATCCAATTTTCCACTGACCATGTCATCGTTAAATTTTTCCCACTTTTTCACGTCGGGTGCATAAAGCATTTCCCTACTCATTGTTCTTGAAATAAAACTGACAAAGTCGCAGGACCCTTTAAAAATGTAGCCGGACGATTGTCTTTATCTCTTATATCAAACCGTATAGTGTTCACGTTTCTGATAACTATCGGAATGTAACACAGTGTATAAAACTGAACTGGTTTGTCTGAGAAAGATGGAATCCAGCGCAAAAGCGAGGTTGTATTTCCTCCAACAACAGTTCCTGCACAGATACTAGAATAAACGTATAATTGTTCATCGTTTAAATCGTTATCACAACGGAACTCTAGCAGCGCCATTTTCCATCGACCACTTTGATTAAAAGGAGACGTGATCTGAACTTTAAACGAATATGATTGGTTATCTAAAAATATGTCTTTGTTATCCGTGCTTTTGAACACACAGTACCGACTCATGTTTGCTCATCTGCTGGTTTTATGTCATCTTCATTAATCCATTCGTTGAATTTGGCTGACCAGCCAATAAAGGATACGAGCCACTGCGTTTTTTCCTTATGTCGCCTTTTTCTGATGAGCTGGTCAATTTCCCATAGACTGTTTTGATCTTTTTCGACTCTCTGAAGTTCGCTGCTGTAAAAAGATCCTTCTATCGGCTCATTGTGAAAATCAACCAGGTAGTACACCGGTATGTTTTGCTTATAGCGTCTCGATGCTACTTTAAAAATTTCAGATGTCCATTTTTGTTGGTAATCTTTCCTGAAGACGGTCTTCAAATGCGAAATTCGCACAAGATCACCCAATTTAAATCTGAATTTAGGTCGATTTTGTTTAGATTGGACAATCTTAGGTTTCTGCTGTCCCATTCTCACGGTGTCGACGTACAGTTGTTCCCCTAATCGAGACTCATTTGTTGCATCAACATCGGCAGGCGTCATGTTTCCCAGCGATGAATGAGGAGAGTGATTGTAATTGGATACTAAATCTTGAAGTACATCGATGTATCGGTATGTCTTTTTGCTTCGGAAATATATAAACATCATATTTCGCAAAGTTCTTATAAATCGCTCAGCATAGTTTGCCTTTGTGGAATTCTTTGTGCTGAAAAAGTAGACATTGTTTGTTTTAAAAACTTCTTCACATATTGATTGCGAAATTCTGAACCAGGATCGGTTCGTATAGTCCTTGGATGAACTCCCTTTGCAAAAATAGTTTTCAAAGCACCCATAACACTGACTGCCTTTTTATCTAATAGCGGCTGCACAAAGGCATATCTTGAAAATACATCAATGGCCACTAAAAGATGAATTACATTGTCATTGATCTTTTTTAAATTTTCTACCGATGCTAGATCAACATTCCACATATCATTCAGTCCACCAACTATCACTCTGTTTCTTTTAAATTTATGTTTTGCCGGTCGCTGTAAGCTGTAAGCGTCTTGTTTCTGTAACCATCTTTTTATTTTGTGCAATCCAATTTTGTATTTTCCTTCTTGCCGTACAATATGATACAATTTTTCGGGTCCACTAAATGAGCCTGTTCTCTTGGGATCATAAAACAGTTTACTTAAGTAGGTCTCCATGTTCCGAGCGCGTGTTTGTTACCGTTCCAAGGAAAGCCACCGCTAAATGACACTGATCCAATATTACTCCGTTTATTTAAAGTCCCATTGTCCTATGGATTAGGAAATTGACTTCTTCCAACCATTTTTAAATATAAACACTGTGGTGACCACTTCATGCGCTCGGACCATGCATTGTCCGTGCTAAGCCACTGGCATAAGCGAACATTACAACAAAAACTTTTCACAATATCTCCTTCCCCAGTATAATACATTCCAGCCTCTGCCAGCTCAGATTTTGACGGCGTGATTTGATTCGGCCAACACTTGAATGACTCCAAACGATCTTCATACATGCAGTATTGTGGCGAACTGAAGCACGTTTTAAACACGACGCTTTCATGTGCCATGTTGGGTTTTTAACACCGAACAACAGAGCAAAATAGACTCTTTCAGTTCGCAGAGCTCTTGTAGAAAGTCTTCAGATAATGATAGGTTTCGTGCACCTTTACTTAAACATATCGATAATTTATCCCGACGTCTTACCACCAACACTGAAAAATCATCCTTTAAAGTCATTACCACTTTACATTTTCCCTTGAATTTAACTTCACCTACTTGATTAGAAGGTCGTGGAAGCGTCTTGTCCATATCTAGCATTGCTTGAGCCATTGCAGTATGTCTACTCAAAGTTTGAATACAGCGGTAAATGAACAGCAATGTTTTTGCGCGCAAAAAGTTGCGAAATATCTGGTGACGTTCTGGGCACAGATTGTTGCGATCTATATCGTGATCTTAACGTCAGTCATCAATCTTAGTCTAAGCAGTCCGCATCAAGACTTGTGGTTGATACTTTTGAGTAGCTGTTTAGGATATGTTCTTCCAAATCCTGGTGTAAAATACAAAAATATGGCGAGAATGACGAGCAATGACGACATAGAAAGACGACCGATGTAGTCCAATCAAATTTCGGAATAAAAAATAGTTTCCATGACAACATAAACAAAACAAGGGATTAAACGAAACTCTGTTTATTTTGCTTAAAAAGAGATTGCGTCATGAGTGTGTCCTTTTATTTTCAAACAAAGCAAACGCTCACCAGTCACGACGACATGTGTGGACTTGCTATATATAACTTTTGTTCAAATAAATATATTTGAGTACAAAGTACTTTTTCGATCCTTCAATACTAAACATTGCCGAATTAAACAAAATGGCAACCGAACACATTCAAAAGACGACCTCAAATGCCGACGAGAGAAAAAGTGCAGAAAAGAAACACTTTAACCCGCGACTTATGCTGCAGATTGGAAAGGAACTTTACGTATATGATAGCATATGGGATGGTGAAAAATACATTCATATAAGAGAGCTACATTTTGAAGATGGAAAGCCTTATCCAACCAAGAAAGGCGTCGCGTTCCCTTTGACAAGATTTGCGGAGTTTGTGGAGCAGTTTTCGTCGATTGCTGAGGTCATTGATAAATATGATCATAAACAAGCTTCACTATGTGTTCACTTGGGAGGAAATTGGTATGTGTCGATACATCAGGGTTATCCTGTCGTCAACATCCGAAAATATTGGTTACCAGAAGATGCAACATGCGTGGTTCCAACGAAGAAAGGACTTGTGCTGACATTTCAACAATTTAATCAATTTCAAACAAATGTGACAATCATACGAAATATTGTGCCGGAACTGTCTTTTAATATTCAATGCTATAAACGCAGAGACCATGTTGCACATTTGTGCTCAGAATGCAATCCTAATGCAAATGTGTACACATGATTGCCTAATTGTTTATCTGTTAAATATGTTTTCAATAAAGAAAATAAACTAATTATTGTTGTTATTTTTGTAATAAGGGTAAATAATTTAAAACAATGAGTGTTTGTCTTAAAGATTTAATTTATTAAATATTGCACGGATAACTAAGGAACTTGATATTAAGTGATTGCGTAAATCCACTTAAGAAACACTTCACTGGGATTGATCATACCAGACAGGATTAACTATCCACTTAATTATTGGGATTAATCATACCAGACCGGATTAACTATTACTTAATTAATGCATCAATCAAACAATCATACCAGACAGGATTAACTATCCACTTAATTATTGCCTTAATCCACAATGACACGGATTGATCATACCAGACAGGATTAATAATTACTTTATTATTGCGTAAATCCACTTAACAAACACCTCACTGGGATTAATCATACCAGACAGGATTAAGTATTACGTCATAATCCTTGCTCTTGCTCCAGCTTGAACTTGGAAAAACGTTTCGCTCTCACACATACCTACTTGTGATACACTGAATAACACTTAACACCTACTTGACAGGGATTATGACACCAAGGATAAATGCACACTGATGTAATGGAATCACAGAAAAGATAAGCTGATCCGAACGTTTGCGTCTGCTCTGGGTCTACAAACAGTTCAGGATTCAGTTAATAAATTTCTGCAAAACACCCCTGTGCACAATGAATGAACTGGATAAGATCGTTAATAAGAAGAAACCATTTTATAAATTTAACGGGTAACAGTGAATAAAGATCACTTCAATGATTTTTTTGTAATACTCACTTCGATGAGTTTAATAATAATCATAATAATAATAATAATAATAATAATAATAATAATACATTTTCAAATCAGTAAAAATAATAATAATAATAACAATAATAATAATAATACATTTTCAAATGAGTTTTATTTAATTTAATATAAAATTATTTTAAATGATTCCATTTAAACTATTGTTAACCCGCGGTAAAGTGTTTAAATATAAAAGGGATGTGTTAATCCGCTTATTGGGATGTGTTAATCCCTCTATTGACAATCCGCGAGATGTGCTATTGTCCCGTTTTTGATGTGCTTTTGTCCTACTTGGGATGTGCTATTGTTAAAAAATGCCCTCAGGGTGGGCTGGAACTCTCATTTTCCTACTACTCTCACCAGTCACATAGTGACAGGGTGAGCTTTTGTGATCACCCTTCGTCCGTCGTCCGTCGTCCGTCCGTCGTCCGTTTACAATTGTTGTCCGCACTCTAGCGGTCATAATTTTTATCCGATCTTCTTCAAACTTAGTCAGAATGTTTATCTCATTGATATCTAGATCAAGTTCGAAACTGGGTCATGTGACCTTGAAATCTAGGTCACTAGGTCAAATTATAGAAAAATCTTGTCCGCACTGTAGCAGTCTCAATTTTGGTGTGATCTTCTTTAAACTTGGTCAGAATGTTTATCTAAATGATATCTAGATTAAGTTCGTACCTGGGTCATGTGACCCTTAAAACTAGGTCAGTAGGTCAATTTAAAGAAAAAAGCTTGTCTGCACTGTAGAGGTTTTAATTTTGGTCCGATCTTTCTGAAACTTTGTCAGAATGTTTATGTCATTGATATCTAGGTCAAGTTTGAAACTGGGTAATATGACCTTGAAATCTAGGTCACTAGGTCAAACTTTATAAAAGTCTTGTCTGCACTCTAGTGGTCTTCATTTTGGTGCAATCTTCTTTAAACTTGGTCAGAATGTTTATCTCAATGATATCTAGATCAAGTTCGTAACTGGGTCATGTGACCCTTAAAACTAGGTCAGTAGGTCAAATTAAGGAAAAAGCTTGTCTGCACTCTAGAGGTCTTAATTTTGGTTGGATCTTCTTCAAGCTTGGTCAGAATGTATATTTCGATGATATCTAGGTCAAGTTTGAAAACTGGGTTATGTGACCTTGAAATCTAGGTCACTAGGTCAAATTATATAAAAATCTTGTCTGCACTCTAGCAGTCTTAATTTTGGTCCGATATTCTTCAAACTTGGTCAGAATGTTTATCTCAATTATATCTAGGTCAAGTTTGACAATTGAGCGATTTAGGGCCAATTGGCGCTCTTGTTAATCCTAGTGAGGGATGCAATTACTTGAGCAAATTGTAAGATAAGAAGGTAAGAACACACAATACACTAAAACTATCATGTTAATTTTTTATATTTATGCTTCTTTGCAATAAATTCCCGCATATAGCAATGTTTTCATTTAATTAAATTTGCCTGCATTCATCTCTGCGTGTATTCATAATGAAAGAGAAGTGTGTAAATGACGTCACGCCTCGTTGTTTTATCTCTCGCGAGACAACGAGATGTCAACAATGCCCGCTCTCGTGCTAAGCTCGCAAAAAAACTACGATTATCAATGTAATCAAAACTAAGTTTTACAATTATCATATTCGTCGTCATCGATTGATTAAGAAAATGGAATTGTTCAAAATATGTTTTATCATCTAAACGAATGTTATAACCAGCCGAACGTATTTCTTTAACCATAACAAGAAAGTGTTGCATGTAATTAATAAATACGGGTGAAGACACGAAACTGACCTGTGGCTAAAATACCTCTCAAGTATACACAAATTATTTGATGCTATAAAGAAATAATATTACATGTGGTTACGAAACAAGGCCCTAAAATAAATATTTTAAAATGTAAATTTATGTATACCTCCTTCTATGTTGGTAAATTATTATCATTATTTTCCTATTACATTACAAATCATTACTTTTACAATACTTTTACAACGCTTCCCAATCTTATTTTACAGCCGTGTTAAAGACTTGCCTTTGTATATCATATCGTGTACATTCTCTTTTATTTCATCTTTACAGTTGCAGGCTAATACACTGACGATTCACGCAAATGACATTACAAAAGTCATCCATGATAATATAGGAGGATCCATTAGCACGCAACACCAAGCTGTGTTACAAGATATACAGAAACATTTGTGCGCTGTTAAGACAGCTTCTATAGATGCCATTGATGAAATTATCACAGCTAAGTTAACTGCACTTGATGATATACGCAAAGAAACTGAGCTGAAAAAGACAGAAATCAACGTGCATACTGGCCAAAAGAAACAAGATTTTGACGAACACGCTGGCTTATTGAAGAAATCTATCAATGTACTCGGGAATCAAAAGAAGCAAGATATTGACGCGCACGCAGATCACAAAAAACATGATATCGATCTGCTTGCGGATCAAAAGGAGCAAGATATCGGTGTGTACATTAACCAAAAGAAGCAAGATATTGACGTGCATGCGGATCACAAAAAGCAAGATATTGATAAACACGTGGATCAAAAGAAGCAAGATACAGAGGTGCACATTGACCAAAAGAAGCAAGATATCGACATGCACACGGATCAAACGAAACAAGGTATCGACGTGCACGCGGATCAAAAGAAACAAGATATCGACGTACACGCGGATCAAAATAAACAAGATATTGACGTCCACGCGGATCAAAAGAAACAAGATATCGACATGCACGCGGATCAAAAGAAACAAGATATCAACGTGCACGCGGATCAAAATAAACAAGATATTGACGTCCACGCGGATCAAAAGAAACAAGATATCGACGTGCACGCGGATCAAAAGAAACAAGATATCGACCTGCACGCGGATAAAAAGAAACAAGATATCGACGTGCACGCGGATAAAAAGAAACAAGATATCGACGTGCACGTGGATCAGAAGAAACAAGATATCGACATGCAAGCGGATCAAAAGAAACAAGATATCGACATGCACGCGGATCAAAAGAAACAAGATATCGACGTGCACGCGGATCAAAAGAAACAAGATATTGACGTGCACGCGGATCAAAAGAAACAAGATATCGACGTACACGCGGATCAAAAGAAACAAGATATCGACCTGCACGCGGATAAAAAGAAACAAGATATCGACGTGCACGCGGATAAAAAGAAACACGATATCGACGTGCACGCGGATCAAAAGAAACAAGATATCGACATGCACACGGATCAAACGAAACAAGGTATCGACGTGCACGCGGATCAAAAGAAACAAGATATTGATAAACACGTGGATCAAAAGAAGCAAGATACAGAGGTGCACATTGACCAAAAGAAGCAAGATATCGACATGCACACGGATCAAACGAAACAAGGTATCGACGTGCACGCGGATCAAAAGAAACAAGATATCGACGTACACGCGGATCAAAATAAACAAGATATTGAGGTCCACGCGGATCAAAAGAAACAAGATATCGACGTGCACGCGGATCAAAAGAAACAAGATATCGACCTGCACGCGGATAAAAAGAAACAAGATATCGACGTGCACGCGGATAAAAAGAAACAAGATATCGACGTGCACGCGGATCAAAAGAAACAAGATATCGACATGCAAGCGGATCAAAAGAAACAAGATATCGACATGCACGCAAATCAAAAGAAACAAGATATCGACATGCACGCGGATCAAAAGAAACAAGATATCGACGTGCACGCGGATCAAAAGAAACACGATATCGACGTGCACGCGGATCAAAAGAAGCAAGATCTCGATTTGTATACTGATAAGAAGAAACAAGAAATTGCTGTTTTAGGAAAGCAAGAAGTTAAAACTGGCAGTCAAATAAAGGAAGAAGAATATGCAGGTATGTGTATAAAAGTATACGATGTGTTTTATATACAAAAAATTTTTTGAAGATGATAGATATGTTATACAAACATAAATTACTTTCCATTTGATCTGATACTATGTTATATTTCATATAATTTGAAATTCTCGTTCGACTTTTATCAAAATTGGAGACCAAACTATAGAGGATACGGAAGAGTATACTGACCCCCCCCTTAAATCTTTTATAAGGGTACAATTGTAAGGAATATACATAATATCACTTTATATTTGTATATTTTTATCAAACTTATACATATATTTTATATTTATCTCCTAGGTTTTATTGCTGTAATAAAAGTTATCTGACCAGAAGTCCTGTGTTAATTTTAACTGAAATACAATTTCCTTCTTAAAAATCGAAATAATATTCTGCGAAATATATATGTCATTGTAACAAACAGCTTGCTATATCATAAATATAATATAAATAAAATTGGAACACGACTTATATGATAAATATAATATATAATTTGAGAGAAACAGAAAATTACATATTCCTCCTCATGTATCAACTTACTACGGTGTTCCTACGGGGCCATCGTTGTTCCTACGGGGCCATTTCGACCTCTTGCGCGACACCACGAAGACGCAAAAACACGATGCGAAATCGCGAAACAACGATGCGAGATCGCGAAACGATGATGCAAAAAATATCGCGCAAAAAAACAACAACGAAGCAAAGTCGCAAAAATACGAAGCGAGGACGCAAAAATTAATATTGCGCTTTAGCGTCGTACTTTCACGACCTCGCATCGTTGTTTCGCGTTCTCGAATCTTGTTTTCGAGTTTTCGTGGTCTCAGCCTCGTGATAGCGAGACCACGTAAACGCGAAAACACGATGCGAAATCGCGAAAGTACGATACGAGGTGTTATGTTATTTCGCGCCCTCGCATCGTGCATTTGCAATCTCGTATCGTTGTTTTGCGATCTCTCATCGTGTTTTCGCGGTTTTGTGATCTCGCCTTTTAATCAGCTAACTCAAACATGACAAATAGAATAAAGTTAGGGATCAACAGGTTAGAAATAAGTCAATTAGTCAACAGGCAAGGGTAAGAACCATCAGTTTGAAAAAAGGCAAAAGCAAACTGTCATGTTGGCATGGCCTGTGTGTCTAAATGAACTCGATCAGAAGACCATGCCTTATAGTGCCTTAAGAGTTATAAAACAAATAGAATCCAAAGAATTCCTATAGATCAAACATGGAAAAGCAATACGTTTTCGGTTCGCTGACCTTCAGGAGAAGTACGATGCAAGATCGCGAAACAACGGAGCGATATCACAAAAGTACGATGCAAGGGCGCGATTTTGATATCGCGCCCTCGCGTCTTATTTAGGCGATCTCTAGTCGTGCTTTCACGTTTTCATGGGCTCGCTGTCCTCAGAAAAACACGATGGCGAGAACACAAAAGCATCTATGCGAGGTCGCGAAAGTAGGATGCGAGTACCTACCAGCATCGTACTTTTGTTACCTCTTATCGTGTTTTTTTTTGCGATCTTGCATCGTGGTTTCGTGGTCTCGAATCGAGTTGTCGCGTTTTTATGGTCCCGCCCAAGAGGTCAACAGGGCGAAACAATTATGGCCCCAACGGAACACCCTAACTTTTTATGGCAGATGATAGCATATAATTATATATTATTAATATATATGTATAACAATTTTACTATGCTGTAAAATAGACAGAATAATATTATTGATGTTGCCAGTTATTTAACACAAACATATCTTGACATAAAACAAAAAACCATCATTTTTCAAAATATTTTAAATTATAATAAAATTATACATACGTTTTGCGTATAATATAACTTTCTTGATTTTAATCATTTGTGTAGTATATAACTTCATAATTTTCTCATATCTATACAAAAGATATAAGGGGGGTCAGTATACTCTTCCGTAAGAGGATGGCATATAAAGCTCACCTGATAAAATTTCATTTATTGCATTTGTTTTAATTAACACAGTATTCTGCACAACAATAGCATGTGAACGGATCAAATCTTCCTGGTTACAAACATGAAACATAAATGAATGGATTCTGCATGTTAACTTATCATAAAGCATAACCGTGTTGTTATATACCAAAGAAAACAAAGAAAACATACGTTTTTGATACAAACCTATAACATTGATTGAATCTCATATGATTGCATTGTTAAGACCTCAACTGAATTGAATTATACGATGTGTTATATATATTTATATAAAAATGAAGATGATAGATATGTTATACAAACATAAATTACTTTCCATTTGATCTGATACTATGTTATATTTTAAATAATTAATTCCCGTTCGACTTTTATCAAAGTTGGAGACCAAACTATAGAGGATGGCATATAAAGCTCACCTGATAAACTTTCATTTATTGAATTTGGTTAAATTAACACACACAATATTCTGCACAACAATAGCATGTGAACGGATCAAATCTTCCTGGTTACAAACATGAAAAATAAATGTATGAATTCTGCACGTTATCTTATCATAAAGCATAACCACGTTGTTATATACTAAAGAAAACAAAGAAAACTTACGGTTTGGATACAAACATATAACATTGATTGAATCTCATATGATTGCATTGTTAAGACCTCAACTGAATTGACAACAAAACACTTTTTATCTAGCACGTTAAATAATTCGGCTTGCATCCACACCATTTCAAGCAAATGGCCATTACAAGATGGCATATCCGGAATTCCGTTGGATGTTTATTTTCTAGAACTAGTTAACTGTATTGGTAAGAATATATATGTACGCTTGGTCATTCCGTGAAAAATAGAAGATACCAAAATAAAAAAGGCTTTTATGCAAATGGTTAGTTCTTAAATCACTATTGCGGAGCTCGTCACATCAAAATTTTATCGTTAATGGTTAACCACATTTACAGCATAAAGTATGAAAACATGCATGCTATTCTGTCAGACATTGTCATCTTAAGCATAACCGCATCAGCTGTCAGTTTGCATAAAATACTAAAAAAAATGAACAAAAAGGTTTGATTATGACTCCTGAACCAGAATTGATAATTATTAAAGACATAATTATGCGTGTTTTCACAAACAATTTCTACTATTAAACACAAGACAATAAACCTTTTTAGTTGTGTTCGAAATTAATATATCTGTAAATTGCATAATGTAAAAATAATTCTTATGATATAATATTACGGTTTTTGAGAATTCAAAATTTTGTCACGTTTAAATACGTTACGAACGTCCGTCCGGAAAACAGGGTCGGGCGCGGAAAGAATATATCGTCATTTTTTATACTTATATAAATAATAACCATGCAAAGTCCCCTAAATGGACAGTCTAACATTTATTTCCTATTTTAGACAAAATGTTGTCTTTAGATGTAGATGGATTATTGATTCTATGCATATTTCAATTTTCTCTTTGAGGAACTGTACGATTTAGACAGAAATTACCCTATTTAGTATCAGTTAGTCACTAACATTTCATTTATTTGGCAGGTTTCCAGAGCGAGTTGATAAAGATGTACCGGAAGCACAACAGCAAGATTCCTTTGTCGCCACTTGCAGAAGAACACGATGTGCCCTTAGTAGATCTATACGTGGAACCTCCTATGTCAGCCATAGACTTACAACAATGGCGCGGCGACCAGCAAGGAAACCCTGTTAAAACACCGGTGAATGATTACAAAGAGCTCTTGTTTTTTCATAGTGAAAATGCGTTTAAGAATATTTACATTACAGCTAATGCCGGAGTAGGCAAGACGTCATTTTCTTGCCATTTGTGTATGACATGGTGTCAGGCACATGATCCTGAGGAGCATCTGTCGCATCACTTCCGCACAGAAAATGTACTAGCCTTGAAATGCTTTGAATTTTTGTTCTTGATTCCTCTAAGGGAAGCTCAAAGATCGTTGTGTGACGTTGATAAGTTTATATATGAATTAGTTCAAAATCGTCTACCAAACATAACATCCAGCTGCGAACTTGTGGATGACATACTTAAGTGTAAATCTTGTTTAATCATTTTGGATGGACTCGACGAATGGGTCCATCCTAAATGCGAAAAATCACATAAGAAGAGCGATATTCCACATGCAAAATGTTGGAGCGGCAGTACGATAGTAACAACATCCCGTCCGTGGAAATTTGACGTTATACGATTGCCATCAAGCAAAGTGGACCGCCATGTTGAAATTTGTGAACTCGATAGAAAGTCATCTAGAAGCCTTATGGTAAAAGCAATTAAGTTGCTAAACGATAGGTCGACTTTAAACAAACCGGAAATGAAGATGGCTGACTTTGATCAAGCTACTTCCGGTCTGAATCTTGGGAATCTCAGTGATAACCCGTACATTAACTTACAGATCGTGTCTTTATGGCACGACGGGGAGAACATAGGACTGTCAAAATGTGAAATTTTCACAAACATTGTTGAGCTTACTTTTAAGCAGGGTCTAGCAAAAATTGGCCCTGGACCCATTTCAGCTGTGACACCCGTAATCTGCAATAAGCCGAAATGTTTAATATGTAGAGATCAGTGTCATAAACATTTTGCTCTTTTGTACAATCTCGGAAAGTTGGCATTCTTTGCTTTGTTTGGTGTTGAACAAGAGTCGTCGTTGGTCATTGACAGATCAGTAGTATTACAATATCTAGACTCAGAGGAAGAATTAGAATTCTGCTTAAAACTTGGTCTACTTTCACAAAATAAAGACTATAGATATGTGTCCCGCCAGCAAAGTAAAGTTTCTTTCCAACACAAGACTTTTCAGGAATATTTTTCCGCATTGTACATTCAGTCAGACACAGAGAGAAAAAACGCACGCGAACATATTCTGAAAAAATGCAATAGTTTGGACTCTGTTTTGGAGATGGGCAATGTGTTCGTATTTCTAAGTGGAATGAATCCCGAAGTTTACAATTGTATGTTCGCAGAGATAACAGACATTTTATCAACGGACAAAACTGTGAGTAGTTATAGGGACACACCGATCCCAGCCTACAAAATCACAGTGGATGGTAAAAGTGTGTTTACCTTTCAAACGCTTCAAAAAGACTGTATGCAGGAAATCAAAATGAACGGACATATCAACTGTTTTCCTCCGATCGAAGATGTTATTATAAATGAAGAATCAAAGAATGAAGAATATCTCTCTTTACTAGTACCGATAGTAAGTAACAACTGTGGCCGCATTAAGTCGTTAAGAATTCATCGTCCTGAGGTCAAAGACTGCGCACAGATTTCACACAGATTGAATATAAGGTCATTGAGCACATTAGAAGTGTTGTGTTGGCGCTCCGCCGTTGAAAGAGATGATTTAAAACATTTACTTAAACAAAACCTGAAAACTGTCCGGTGTTTAGCGATTTATAACGAGATTTATAGAGGTAATCAATACTTTCATAAAAGGACACCGCTGTCTCGAAAGTGCCTGTTTAATATCAAAAACATGCCCTATCTGCAAAATCTACATCTAGGTTGTTTTTCAATTAGACATAACATGTTAAAGGAAATGTTTGATTACATTACAAATCGTGACATTATGACAGGTACCATGCTTGAATATATTCTCTGTAAAGACCACAGAGAATCCTGCTCCGGCTTAATGTTAGACCTGTCACGCCATGTTCATCTACGGAGTCTTTCTCTACACAGAGTGCGCATACATCAGTTACACCTGAATACTGAACGACTTGAGTACTGTAGAATCGGACTATTACCGACAGGTGTAGCTTCATCCTGGCTGAGGAAAATAGCAGCTAGTCCAATGATACATAAGTTATTGTGTGTTTCTCTTGCCGCTGATGATTTGTCCACATTGATGGAGATTCTCCCAACTTTATTGCAGTTGACGAAAATATTTATTGAAAACTTGTCTCTTGGTGATTTGCAGCTCCCAGTATCACCCGAAATGAACAGTTTACATCGGGTAGATCTGGTGCGTGTATCAGTAAGCTGTACAGTACTGAGAGGACTGGTTGACAGTGTCAGCCACCTGGCTCAACCTGTCGTCGTCAGGCTGGAGGTCTGTACAGTGACTCCTCCTAAAGAGTACGAGTCGATAAAGACAGAAATAAAAACTTCAAAGAAGTTTCATGTTCAGTTTAACGGTATGAACAAATTAAAAGGTGAAGAACGTGAAGAATTCAGGTTTCTAAAACTGTAAGCAAACGTATCAATAGTTTATACACTCAGTAAAGCAAGCTTGTATCTCTAGCTTTAAAGAACTCATTATTTACATCAGCACGTTAGAAAAACATTATTGAAATCTGTTTTTAAAGTAAAGATTCGTCTGATGTTAATGCGAAGTTACAATTTCTAACACATATATATAACGCTGGGGTTGAATTTCGCGCACTTGCCATAACGCGAAATACTCGAAAATTAATCCCGCGCGAAATAAATTGATTTTACAGTAATTGCCATTGTGTGTCCGTCGTTCTGTCGGTCCGTGCGTGTGAGGTTCTGGTCAGTACGTGTCTATCTGTGACAGAGAACAATGTTATGCAGTAAAAAACCGCTTCCAAAAAGTGAAAAAAATCCCTTAATGTTGTTAAATGTTAAGCTTTTAATCATCAGTGTTAATCATTTAAAACCAGTATATAGATACTTAATCCAGACAGACAAAAACAAAGACGCAATATCTTAATCTCAATTAAGAGGTTGCAAAATTGTCAAGTCAATAAATATTTTGTAACTATGTTGATTTTGACAACTTTCTTCGACTGATACGGATAGACAGTCAAAATTGAGATTTACAACTGGTAATATATATGGTATTCCACAAGAAACGTATTTGTTGTTTAATGTTTAAATAATTATGCTATTTGGATTTTCAAAATGTGATTTTCGATTTTAACGATTTTCCGTTGCGTAACGAACTGATTAAACGTTTGAAATTCGGAAAAAAATCGTTATTCTTCTGTAAACTTAACAGTGTCTACATACAGAGCGTATCAACATTACCCGTTATATTCATATGCTTTTTTATTTCATACAAAATGATTTCTTACATTTATGAGCTTCCGATTATACTTTCACTAACACATCGTACCTAACACACCTGTGTAAGAACAACACAATTAGAAGTTTCTACAGTGAGATGGTTAATGTTTTGCAACTATTTGAAGTATTCAATTATGACACCTTTAAAGAATGAACAATCCTAAGACTTTTTTTAACCAATTTCATACTGAAAATTGAATAGAAAAATAAAATTATTACTTTTATGAATTAAAATTCAAGTTCAAATGCATTAAGAAACGATAAGAAAAAAGTTCATTCAAGATATAAAGCAAATTTATATCTTATGTTAGCACAACTATTTTTGCGCGACAAGGGCTTGTTCTATATATGCGATCTTCGCCCTTCGCGCACAACCCAGTTAGCATTCAAATCAATGCGGAAAATTTTCCTTCTATGTCTATATGCCAGCGACCAGAATAAAGGACAGACAACGAAAACGTCCATATGATAATGGGTCTGTGCTTGCAGTCGAATTATTGAGACTAATCTTATGTATACTTGGCTTCTTCAGGTGTATTTTCTTTATTTTCTAACAAGCATTCTCAACTAAATAATATCTTTATTTTCAAACATTCCAAATACACAATGCTCCAGTAATGCTTAGCATTAGCTTTAGCATTATCGAAATTAGCATTAAATTACCTTTATTGTCAATGCTGAAATTGTGGCACTATTCTTTACTTGGCATAATTTGATAAAAAGTTATACATTGTTTATGCATTAGCATTACCCCAAACCTGATGTCCACTGTGTATCAAAACGTTTGAAAGAGTCGAATTCTACACTATAAGCAATAACAAACAACAAGGAATTATTATTTGATAAAATTCATGATAAGAATAAGTAGATGATACAGGATCAGGGGCTGTTAAGCCAGCTGATACTGGACTAAACTTATCCTGTAGTTGTCTCCCTTCAACAACAGGAAGGCTTTATAAAGCAGCTTACGGAACCTGCTATACGCAGTGGGTAGGACGTGGCAATGCACCCGAAGATAGTTAAGTGAGGAAAATGTTGCATTGGGATGAAAATGGCGGTTTAGTGGACAATTTTAAATAAAACGGATTTATTTCGCAGTAAAGGTAATGTATACACGCCAAAATTATGGTATTTTAGGCTGATCTTCAGACATCTGGGCACTTCCATATTGGGTTTTAGCATTTTATCAAGTCAAAATAACATATTCTTTTTTCTTCTTGGCTCGTCCACAATAAGAAAACCCCCACGCACGAAAGAAAACATGACATGCCATTTTCTGGCATTCGAGGATTGCGACATTCCCTTTTTGGCATTTTGAGCGTGGGGGTTGCTTATTGTGGACGAGCCAAGAAGAAAAAAAAGAATATGTTATTTTGACTTGATAAAATGCTATAACCCAATATGGAAGTGCCCAGATGTCTGAAGATCAGCCTATAATACCATATTTTGGCGTGTTTACATTACATTTACTGTATAAAACCTTCAATAACTTTTTTGTTCAAGTTTATTCATACTAAGCCAGGTGGCTAAAATGCTTGAAAGAGCAATTTTCAAGTAATTTAAACATACGAAACTATCTGTGTTGGTCTCCTAAATATCTAATAGTTAAGTTTAATTAAGAATATTTTTACAATCAGTCACCGGTGGTAAAAGCAATAGCTGTTTCACTGCCAACATTACCTTTTTATTTTGACACAAACACCTTTTATACCAGCTAAAAAGAATTAAATAAAAAATACGCAAGCCGGGAGATTTTGTTGGCCGGTGACAACTGAACAAGCCAAAGTTCAGAGGAGCTGATCAAAACAATACATGTTTTAAGCCGGAATTTGATATTGAGGAGTCTCCCAAATGTTACATTTTATTTCTTTAATTGATTACGTGTCGGACATGTGTTTATATGGTCATATTAGTCAGGGAAATACGACGGCGATGTTTTATGTTTAGTTTAGGAAACAAGTCAACTGCACTTTATCATTTATTTTTCAGAACTGCACTTTACCATAAGAGATATTTGCTAGTTTTGCTGCGAAATAATGTTTTCTTTGACAAAAAATTGTCTTGGGACATGAATTTTAAAATGGAATTCAATTTTTCGTGTGATTACAGACAAAACTACCTTTCTAAGCGAAAAACATACAAAATGACAAATTTCCCTGCACTTTACCCTAATAATTCTTGCTCATTTCTCGCCGATTCACTTTCCATGACCGAGGTAACTTGTTTGCCACTTGGAGTTTATATTCCATTTAGGTACCAAAAGATTCGGAAAATTGTGTAGCAGGTTCTTAGGTATATCTCAATTTTACGAGTTATTTATTAAATGAGTAAAAGTAAAAAACTTACCAATTTTCATCCAAGATGGCGGACTTTTGTTTACAAAATGCATGGTAAGGTGCAGTTTGATTACCCGCCCTGTTTATGAGAAACCCGTTCAGTAAAGATATCCAGGTAATGCCAAAAAAGGGAATGTCCCAATCCTCGAATGCCAGAAAATGGCATGTCCTGTTTTCTTTCGAGCGTGGGGGTTTGCTTATTGTGGGCGAGCCAAGAAGAAAAAAGAATATGTTATTTTGACTTGATAAAATGCTAAAACCCAATATGGACGTGCCCATATGTCTGAAGATTAGCCTAAAATACCATATTTTTGGCGTGTTTACATTACCTTTACTGTATAAAACCTTCAATAACTTTTTTGTTACAAAACCTGCGTTCCTGAAACAAAGTGTCGAGGGTACCTTAGGCATCTGGTCGCAGAATGCACAGGTGGACTTTAAATTAAATACAGTATGAAGGCACTTACCTCGCAAAATAAATCCGTTTTATTTAAAAAATGCCCACTAAACCGCCATTTTCATCCCAATGCAACATTTTCCTCGCTTAACTATCTTCGGATGCATTGCCACGTCCTACCCCCTGGATCGGCTGGTCAAATTTAACAGTACTTACAAACTATGCATTAAACACTTCGCCAAATATGTCTGACGTTCATATAAAAAAAGATGGAACCAAGACACTAATTTTGTAAGATGGACGCAAATCTCACATTATCTTGACCCATACTAAATGGGCTCGGAAAAACAATGTAAAACTATCTGTATTGCCACCACATTCCATTCATCACTCATAGCCTATAGAAGTTTGCATATTTTGAACTTTTTAAGTCAATATCAGAAATGAATGCCATGCCTTCGTGATACAAAACCCATGCATGACAATCACTGAGTTTCACTAAGCTGAACTTACCACGAAGCCTTGTATCGAAGCCATGCGTCCAGAGAACCTGATTTCTACATTTCGTAAGGTTGGTACAAACTAACTTTACAGTAAGGTGTCGTGTGATTTACAAATCAGTTGAACCTACCCAGTATTAACCTACAGCACATGTTTATGCACAGCAATAAGTGTGACCTGTTTAAAGCAACGACAGACACAGAGGCGGCAACATATGCTCCAACGCCATAAACTCCAATTTACGAAACAAACAAATTCCAGGAATGATGATCACAAAGTATAACTCACCTAAATTTATAGCGAATCCTTCAATCAAAGTTATGCGTCCAGAGAACCTGATTTCTACATTTCGTAAGGCTGGTTAAAACCCATTCTACAGTAAGGTCATGGTGTGATTTGCAAAGCAGTTGAACCTACACAGCATGACACTACAGCACAGTTTTTTTGTACAGCAATAGCTGAAACCTGTTTAAAACACCGACAGACACAGAGCCGGCAACATATGCTCTGGTGCCTGAAACTAAAAAGAAAACGAAATAAAAAACAAAAAAAGCATACATGCTCCGCCTTTTATTTCTGGAAATCTTTTAAAAAGACCATTGTGAAAATATTACAGGCATGTGCTGAGAAATAATGAAAAGTGAACAATGCCATGAAACTAATGTCAAAAACGCCAATAGAGTGCAAATCAGTAAATCTAGAACAAACAACCAGGAAGAACCGATGGCAAATACATCAGGTTTGAATAAAGGTGTAAAGGCAATCAGTCTATTTCCTGAGCAAACCCTAACAGACAGTGAGCGAGAGTGACATGTCACTAGGAGAAGATGATTTGTGCTGCGTTTGTCATGCTTGGCAACCATAAGATTATTTCCGAGTATTTGTTACGAGCAATGGTGATTTCTGTTCTCACTCGAGTATAACGCTGGTGTCACTGTGTTTGAAACATGACAGTGTCCTCACGTCCACGTTATCCTCAGGATTCCGAAGAGTAACTTAACACAATGCAAACTTTTAGTTAACTGTTCGAGTTTTTTTAGTTTTAATAGTTAAATAAGTACTAAAACTAATTACCTTAAATAAACTATTCTATTTCTTTAAACAAGTGTATTTCTTAAAAAAGATTTATTTTTTTAATACGAAATACAATATCCTGACCCCGTGCAGAACCCCACAAACTACCGCTGACAAATATGCGTGGTCGAAGTATACAAACGAAAACCATTCATTTATTGCAGTTAATGGAATATTGGCTACATTGAAAGTTAGGAAGTTACTTGTCTGGCTTCACTAGAATTAAATTCAAGGTATGTGTTTTGTTGTTATTTATTTCTTGTAAGTAAGCTATTTCTTAACCTAATTTCATTGTGACCTTTATTAAATAACGCATAATGGGCGTTATTTACATTTGTTACTAAGTATAGGTAAATATGTAATAAGAGATTTTAAAGTTTGAAACGACATGAATGTGTGTAACTTGCTAATTGATCTTTGCTTCTGAAAGTTATGCAACAGAAATATTTCTCAAAAACGTGATAAATTAATCATAAGTATTCGGAAATGAGCAAGGTATCCCGATGGGTGATTAAGGTATGATTGTACCTCATTTTCGCAATCGGATAACACTACCCTCGGATATACTATGGTCTTCGCCGAATACCAACAATAGATTCTTTTTATATCACCGGAAGGGATTTTTATCAAGCAAAATACACACTGTTTCTCGCTTCAAACCTGTCCAAGTTTTAATCAGTGCAAACAGTTACCTCATACACCGACCATGGAGAAATTGTGACATGATTAAGGTAATCTATCTACCTTTGTTTTTCATTGCTTTAAAGTCACCGCCGTATCGCAAAATGCGCCGGAGTTACATAATCAACCAGTACAGTGAAATGAGGGGAAGAAAGTATAAAGATAAATGAATCTGTAATCTTTTTATTGTGATCTATATAATTTGTTAATTTGCTCTATCTATTATTGACACCAAAATTTATCATTAGTTTAAAATATGGGCTAACAATATGCAAATAGATCTACACTTACTTTTTCAGGGTCTCAGTTGTCAGTTGCAGAATGTCTAGGCATGGGATTTGACATTATTGGAGGAAACAAAGATATAAGTGATCTCAACACAATAAAAATATATATGACTTCACACCATGGCTGGCATAGTACCAACGCTGACAAATGGATCTTTTCATAATTGGTTGAAAGGGGCGCTTGGTGTCCTTTTTGCAAAGGAAGGCCTCACTGATTTCGTCAGAACAGAATTTACAGAATTTCATACAGATCTGCTGAACTCCCTTTGGGCGTTAACTGGGATTCCAGCTCGTACTACATGTAGTTCCTGCACGACAGCCAATCTACTGAAATGTCATACACAAGGCCTTTGCAACCCAGGTCACTGTAAAATACATGATCAAGCCGTACCGGAGAAAATTCCTGACCGACCATGTCCAAACAGGATATGCGACGCCCTAATGAAAGCCATACGAAAGAAGCATCGTTATAAAGGCCCGTCATGGAAAAACACGGATGCCCGCAGTTGGTGTAAGGATCCGTTTGAAGTAGCCAAGTGTTACCTGCCGCCTGATGGATACTTTGACATACATTCCTTTGAAGAAACTGACTTTAACGGGATGATTTCAGTTATTATCAACAATAAGCGGTTCCAGAGCAAATTGGCGGCACAACTCAACAAAGACCCAAATAACTGCACAAAGGTATGACAAATTTATTTTGTTGAAGAAATTATATTTTTCTAAAAGCAAATTTGTACATTAAGTTAAGCTCGCCATGTGCTATTTCTTAGACCAGAATTAAAATATGCATTGGTTTTTCAATTTCAGGCTCGAGATAAAGGGAAAGCAGTTCGTCATTCACCGGATCTTTTGTTGACCGATGCCGATCTTGCACAAAACATCATAGATCTGATAAATTTACTGACCGATACAATATACCTTGCTTCTGATCTCAAAGCTCAGGCAGCTGTCAACAAACTAAAGCAGGTAAGATTTTCTTCTAAATGTGTTACATGTATACACAACGGTGCTAACATGGTAATCCAAAAATTTAGAAATGGTAAGTTGTTGGTATTTGAAAAAAGACCATTTCTTACTAAATAATTTTTTAAAAAGCAAATAGATGAGGACACATGCGAACAGACAAAGTAGTCAGTGTCATAATCATTATAACCAATTATGTTGGCAACTTTAATCAGCCTAACATGCGAATCCTCTTTTAGTAGAATGTGTTTCAGATTTTTGTGTATATGCTCTGCAGTCTTGTCAGAGAGCACTTATTTTCTGCTCATTGCTGCACCAGATTTTATTCATAATTTGGAAATTGTAATATAGGGCGTTCTTACGAAGTACTCGGGACGAAGTAACAGGAACACTTGTCAGGTTCCAAATTTACTTTATACTTGTATCAGCTTTTAACAGTTTATCTATTACTTCTAAAACATAAACAGTTCTTTCTTATAAATATAGCTTTTCTAAATAAATTTAAAATTGTCATAAATTTCTCTTGTTTAAAGTTAGAACTTTAGCTATTAGCCTAACTAACCCTCCTCCTAAAGGCCTTCCCTGGCCCGTTCTTTTCTAGTATACAGTTAAATATCTGTTTTTTATACTCTACACTTGACTGCTCCCGCGGAAGTATTACTATATAACTGTATTTTCGTGATGACAGTTTGACATGAAAAACTTTAAGAGTTTATGAAGGTTTATGGGGAAATCTTTTCTTAAAAGAACCTAGAAGCTCGTTTTGTTTCTTTTATCCTTGTCATTGTGTTCTTGCTGATTTTACTCCAGAAGCTCTGGTCTCGGTAAGATCATTGAGTAACCCGCCCTTTGGTTTTGCAATGCTATTAGCTTCTTACGTTTTATATGTTTGTGTGCTTTTGCATGCAATATTGTTGAGCCGTTGGGTGGGTTGGAGTTATATCACTAAGACAACTTGTACTTTTTTGTGATACGAGAACCTGTTGGGGCAAGTGTGAGGTTAGTGCACCCCAGAACCTGGTTTATACCCCCCAGTGGCAATTTAATTTGCAACTGACCGTTCCAGTCCGGTATCCCCAAAGGTTATCTTTTTTGTTAATTGTTTGTGGCGTCCTATTTGAATTGACATACTTATAACAAGCATGCTCTCTCTCTCTCTCTCTCTCTCTCTCTCTCTCTCTCTCTCTTCCTCTTTTCTTTTTTCGCTGCCTTGGGAGGCTGTGTTTTGTGAGTGTGGCGATTCCTGATATGCATATATATTTTTTTACTCTATATCTATAAAATATATAACATCTTGCTTAAAGGAATACACCTGCCTGGATTTCACCAATACAAGGTTATACATCGTTACTTATGCATCATTTTGACGTATAGAACTCTATTTTACGTTAAAAATTGACAAGATCCTGTACAAGATCGATATTTGCAAAATCGGCGGACATCGATGATCGTCGCCATGTTCGTTTCCTTTTCGATGCGCGCACCTGTTGATGACGTCATTTACACACTTCCGGTTCGTATCGTTTCCATTTTATGTCCAATTCTTATCAGTCTCAACAATGGAATATTCATTCATAAAATAACTACAAAATTGCGTATGATTTTAAGCCTGAAATTTCTAAAAGTGAATTAGCCGATATTAAAAGAAGCCACCATTAATACGAAAAAAGAATGCCGAGAATTGTAGCACGTTTTACCTTATTTTCTCGTTTAAGAGTATGGAGTGAGGCCAATATATAGGTGTAGAGCTTGTGGTAATTTTTCCTGATCAACTTTGCTGATTTTCTGGCAAAAATGCGTTTACTGCGTGAGAAGGATACATGATTTCCTTAAATTGGAGGTAAACGTTTGAATTCGGCGATCTAGCGTCGTTGTATGTGGCATCTGAAGCGATCTTATTAAACCCCACTTTTTCATTTTGCATTACAAATACAAATGATCTTTATATATTTAATGATATATAAATATATATAGATCCTTGCAAATAAATTTTTCTTGAATTTATTATTCAACAGTCGAATGATTCTTGTTTTCAGTAAATTCACATAATTGTATTTGTCTCCTGGTGCAAAAAGAATATATTGTTTGCGTGGTTCCTAGTCAAATAGCCCCAAAGTCAACTAGCCCCCAAGTCAAAATGTCCCCAATTTGGACAAATAGCCCCCACACTTTTGGTCAAAACGCCCCCACTGGGAAAAATATGGTCAAATAGCCCCCAGTTTGGTCAAATAGCCCCCATTTTGGTCAAATAGCCCCCATTTTAGTCAGATAGCACCCACTATTAATTTTTGTGTTTTTGTCAGGATGTTCGTGTTCTTGTTGGTATTTTTTTACATTTTTTACATTTGCATGGAAGATAAGGTGTAATATTTTTTACAAGTTAGAATAATTATCTTCATCCTCGTATTTTGTTTATTCAGACATATTGAAGAAGATTGTTTGAGTTACTTTTACATAATTACATAATTTTCTCACAAACAATTGTTCAAAACTTTAAAAAATCATTTTTGAAATAATGTACAAAATTAATGTATTTTTCAAATACACAAAAAAGACAACTCTGGGAATAAAACCAGTGAAAATGCAAAAAAATGTTCATGGTTAAAGTTTGCTTAAAATGTGTATTTTAATTAGATAGTGCAAATAGATCACAAATATTGCAAGTTTTATTAAGGGCCCACAACACTCATCTCCTGCACTGTAAAAAGAAAATTATCAAAATCTCAATAACGGCAAAATGCCGTTCAATGAAACTTTTCACAAATGAGTGCTACTAATATATCTTTATTTTGCATATGGTTAGACACGTAAGAACAGTAAAGAAAAATAACAAGATCTTGACATTCCCTAAACTTCTATTTACATAAATTCACAAAAACTTAACAACTTGCAGAGGATGAGTGTAGTGGGTCCTTAAGTATGAATTTTTTCCATAAAGGGAAGGTTTCCTTAATTCCAGATGTGCCTATCAAATTAATGTTTGTTTTTAAAAGAATACACAATGCCACTGACATTAATCCTTTATTGCCAGAGGCTTTTTTTCAAAACACACAGACCCTCTCCAAACACTGTCCATCATTTGTCACCTTATTAGTAGGTGTGATAATCCTGTAAAAACATATAATCCTGAATTTCTTACCTGAAAAGTGTAGCGTAGTAGTTAATTAATCCCAGGTGTATATTAAACGAACACTGATTTAAGTTTCCAAATAGATTTACTTTCGACTTCTTAAAGTTACTAGATCAAATATTTATATTTAAGTTTCTGAATAGTTTTCTATAAGCAAATAACTTAACAATAATTTCAGTTTGCATATATCCCGACTGACATAAGTTCCCCTTATAATAATTTAGTAATTTAGAGTTCCCCTTGCCAAAAGAGTTCGAATGTGAATTGTTCAAAAAGCCGTCCTTAGCCCAGTTTTTCTTTAGAATCTCCCGAGACGGTTTTGACATAATGACAGTTTTTAAAGTTTATTTTCGTCGTTCACTCGAGATATTATGCGTGCAGTCATGTTTTATAATAATAACAAACGACATAAAAGCTATTAGCAAGTCACGAATACATGAAAATGAAAAGTCATTTGACAAAAAGGTGAAATATGCATATCAGGAATCGCCACATTCAGAAAAAACAGCCTCCCCACACAGTCAAGAAGAAGAGAGGGGGAGAGAGCATGGTTAATAAAATAATCAGTTTCAAAAAAGACACCACTAACAATAAACAAAAATGAGAACCCGAGGGGTTACCGCCTTGGAACGGTCAGTGGCAAATCAAATTGCCACTGGGGGTTTAAACCAGGTTCTAGGGTGCACCAACCTCACACTTGCCCCAACAGGTTCTCATATCACAAAACAAGTACAAGTTGTCTTGGTGAAAAGACTCCAACCCACTTATCTGCTTAACAATGTTGCATGCAAAAGCACACAAACATATAAAACATAAGAAGCTAAGAGCATTGCAAAGCCGAAAGGGGTACTCAATGATCTTACCGAGACCAGAGCTCCTGGAGTAAAATCAGCAAGAACACGATGACAGGGATAAAAGAAACAAATCGAGTTTCTAGGTTCTTTTAAGAAAAGATTTCCCCAATAACCTTCATAAACTCTTAAACCCCTGCCACCGTCGTGCAACCAAAGAGGTAAGCATAATGATCAACTGTAGAAGGGTTAATCACCAGGCCTGCAGAGCGCTGTAAAATATCATGTTGGTAACCTTTCTTTTTAAATTTACAGATGGTTTTTACGAATAACCGGGAGAAATTAACACTGCCTTTAATCTTTTTAAGTTTATAAATTAAATCTCCATAAAAAACTGGTTGTGAAATACCTTGTTGCAAAAGTGATTTTAAACTGCATTTGTATTTATGAATTAAATCTGGGTATCGGCGATAAAACTTGCAAAAGGTTTTCCTTAATTTGTGATACCGATAACCTTGTTTTAAGAGTTTTTCTGTAATGCAAAGATTACGTTCATTGAAATCATTAACATTGTTGCAAGCTCTTGAAAAGCGAACAAGCTGTGAGATATAAACCCCATAAGATGTTGCACGGGGAACATCGCCGTCTAAAAACGGAAAATTTACTTTATTAAAATTAAAATCATCTCTTTTATCATAAATTTTAGTAGTGACATAACCATTTTCAATGGACAGATTTAGATCGAGAAAGTTTGCTTGTTTTTCTGAAGTGTTCGCTTTGTTAAGTTGTAGTTCTTTGGGATAAATCTTATTAACCAGTAATGGAAAATGGTTATTGTCTATATTTAATAAATCATCAAGGTACCTCGAGGTGTTGTTAAAAGCTGTAATTATATCATCTTGATGTTCAGTAGAAAGAGATAACATAAAGTCTCTTTCATAACAGTATAAAAACAGATCAGCAACAAGGGGTGCACAATTAGTACCCATTGGGATGCCTATTACTTGTTTATAAATAGAGGTACCGAATCTAACATAAATATTATCCAGTAAGAATGTTAGCGACTCTATAAGGTCTTGACAAGTCCATAATGTATAATTATCATAAGAACCATCTGTAAAAAATGCCCTATGTTCATTACAAGCGATGAAGGTTTTATTTTCTCTAGCAAACGTTTTTTCAATGAGACTGGTTAGTTTGTCTCTTATTAAATTATGAGGGAGCGAAGTGTATAATGTTGAGAAATCATAAGTAGACAAACAGAACGCCCGAAAATTATTTGATTTAAGCTTTTTCAAAACGTCATTTGAATTTTTAATCGACCAAAATAAATTTTTGCCAGAAGTTTCAAAAACCTTATCACAATACCTAATTACGTGTTCTTTTATAGCTGTAAGACAAGATGTTAAGAGCACGGATAATTTAGTAGTAGTGCAAGAACTAGAGTTAGCAATAAATCTTGCTTTATACGGTGTTTTATGCATTTTAGGTAACCAATACATAGTAGGTACTTTGTCTTGTTTCGGCTCAATACTGATTCTAAATTTTGTAATTTGTAGAGTGTGTGCAGTAACAATATCACTCTCAGACGAAGAAGTCAGTATATAAGCATTAGTGCTGTTCAGTTCTTCAGTTTGAATATTAATATAGTGTATTCGTCACACTATAATTACATTATTAGAAGCCTTATCAGCAGGTGTTAAAACAAATCTGTTATGAAAGTCTTGAATTCCTTTTTTCAAATGACGAAAGTTAAAACGAGGTCGAGGTGGTAATAAAGCAATGTTTCTTTCATAAAATGATATACGGGTGTCAATTATTTTGAATATGTGCTTTTTCCAGTTAGACAGTGCATTAGGCTCGGCATGTTCTCTTTTGCACCATTTATTGCAAAATAAGTTCAAAGACTCAGCAATTTCTGCACGGCATGCATTAAAGTCAATTTTGGATGATATTCTATATTTGGGACCTTTAGAAATTAAATTACGAATTCTAGAGTCTTTGATTAAATTAAGATCACCGGTAACAATATGACCGGCAGGCTTATAGCAATATTTAGAAGTTAAACACTCTCAAGATTTTGGTGTATTTTCAATGATCTGTAAATCCGATGTAATTTTATTGTAATTAAAAATTATATTTCTAGTTGGTTTGTTGTATTTATAACAAACCATAGGCGATTCAGTATTCTTAAAATAAATAGGAACAGCCGATTGAACTCTTTTATCTTTAAATATACTAGGAAGGTCAATAAAATCTATTCCTTTATTTAAAAAAGAAATTTTAAGGAAATGTCTTTGATGGTCCGATTCCAAGTCAATATGCGGCCTGAGAACATGCCGAGTATAACACTGAATAAGACTAGCAACCTCGTAAAATGGATGGGTTCTAATGACGATGTCGTCGGCTTCCTCATCCAGTTTCTGCAGACTTGATATAGAAAGAGAAGCCAACCTAGATAGCATAGCGTGTCTGCCAGATTGTTTTAAAATAATATGTAGGTCATGAATAGAACAACGAATACGTGATTTTCTTTTTATGTTTCCATTAGTTCTGCTTCCGTGCGACCTCGATTTTCTTTTACGTATTTCAAGTAATTCAAAGACGTCATAATCAGGATTTTTAGAAATGTTGCCTTCTTGATAAATATTATCATTTAAACCAAGTGGGTAAGGAGTTTGTAATTTTTTAATCCATTTCTGCTTCGAAACGAGCCTGGCCCTGATTTTAAATGCTCTTGAAGCAGTGCTGTCAAATGTAAGTTTTTCTACTGGTTGAACGGAAATATTTTGTAAACGGTGTCCTGAATGCTTAAAGTGTTGGTATAAAAATGTTTTAAATTTGCGGTTGTTTCGAATTTTAGAACAATGTTGGCCAAAACGTGTTTTTTAAAGGGCGACCTGTTTGTCCCACATATTGAATACCACAGTTATTAGAATTTCAAGTTAAAACGTAAACAGTATTATCAGTTCGTCAGTCTATATCATTATTAATGTTAACTGAGAAAGTTCTGCCGTTAACTGTGGATTTAATGATAGAATTACAATTCAAATAATCACAGCATCTGCACCTCTTAGAATTGCACTTGAAAATAGAAGGATAAGGTCTGCGTCTTCCGTCATTCAATTTATTTGTTGTAGAAATATCATACTTTCGAAGAATAGGCGATTTTAAAGGTGAAAGAGTAATTTTTAAATTGTTTTTAAATAAATTAGTACAATGAACCCTCTGCAGACCTGTCATATTGATAGAGCTTGCCGAAGATAAATTAATAGACTACGTGATAAACGAACCGAAGGCTGCAGACTTTTAAAAGATTTAATTTTATGCGGTGTTTGGACAGAAGACGCAGAAGATAGCCTTATTGGAGAAAGATTGATTTTCAATATTTTATTTTGTGCTGCCATAATGAAATATGTAGAAAGAATACCATTATATGATCAGCGACTTTAGGTTGCATTGAATTTCTCAAGTGACGTCACAACGTAATACGTGTATAGACAGTAAAGCGCGCTAAACACTATATTCTATAAATAGCACGCTGATCAATGTCCATAAATACTAACGTCCTGAATCACTGATCCCAAAGGAATGGGACTGTAAAAAGAGTACTAAAATACACCAAAATGACCAATTCTGGTTCCAGAAAGCGTATAATAATAAATCAATTTAAACGCAACAGAAAGTCGGTGAAATTATAACCTTCAATGTGGTATATAATAGTAAATGAGTGAGTGGGGAGGGGGTGTGGAAAGTGAATGTCAAATGCAGTCCCTGAGGGATGAAAAGATAACAGTATTGAATGTAAGTACGGGGAGACAGTTAGATAAATGAATGACACATGTACATTTTATGACCTTATATGATGAAACACTTTTAAACTTTTAAAAGAAACCTAATAAAATAAAATCCTACAACCTTTTAAGAATATTAAGAAATAAACTTTTAAATTTTAGCGTATATAAATAACCTATAATATGATGCGGCAAATTATAATATAATTTCCCCATTACATTACAAATCCCTTCCTTTCTTTTCCAAAACAACAAAAAAAAAGATATTTTGTGTCAGGAAGGTGAGATTTAGACGATGATTAGATGTTTCTGATAATAAGTACTGAATTGATGACACTTAATGTAATTAACTTTTGACACTTAGAGTACGTCCGTGCTCCTGAGAAATCTCTGAGAAATAAACAATGAGAATTTTGATTATCTAATAATGATATGACTTGCTCATTAAAGTACCGGAAAACATAATTGCTAATTAATTTGATGGTTCTTGTATAAATTTACAGCAAAGTTAGTCAGCAGTATCATTCTTGGAATAGGAATTACCCGGTAAGAAGAGTAAGATATTAAATAAGTGCAGTTTCGTTATATCATATTTTTGCGTGTTTAATCTTCTTCTAAATTTAATTAATAAACTTTGTACTTAGAATTTGAATTTTAATTTTCCGTACCCGTAACTAAGATACTGCTAACTATAAGAATTATTTACAACAGTATTTTTCAAACAATTCATATAAAACCTAAAAGGAAAGTACATGATAATCAAAAACGGCATGAAATGTTAAAACCTGAAAACAACACAAATGCATTTAAAATATTCAATCATTTCAACTTATTATAACAATTAATTAATGCACAGAAAACCCGTTTTAAGAACACAAAACAATTATTAATCACGGAGAGTCACTTAATAATATAATACGGCAATATATGAAAGTCACAATTTCATAATTCCAGACAGTTACAATTATTCACTACAATCATTTGTTCCGGTTATAGATCTTGCCGTGACGCGCTCCGTGTCCCTGTGCTTCATTGGTTTAGGTTTTCTTTCTTTGCAATACACAAATTTCTGAAAATAGATAGCAGATGTAAAGCATTTGCGTATAACAAAACAAAGTAATCATACAATAACAATTTGCATTCTTATATATACGTATATTTTTATTCTTTAGGAAAAATTGATTTTTCCGATTTCCTTCATATTTCACGGAAGGCAAACTATTGAAATTACAGAACTGATAATTATAACTAAATAAATAACTAACTTCATGAGAGAAAAGAAAATGTTTAAATTAAGTTTGATTTTGATGAAATTCCGATATTTCCAGTTTCTTTTACGACTAAGGAGTTCGCCATCGAGTTACCTCCCGTGTAGAAGAGACTGCTTATCAATAATTCCGAGAACGCGAAATATATAGAAATAAATAAAATTAAGCAATGGAACAATACGACATAAAATACTGTTTCCTCACTGCACCGCGCCATGTGTAGTTCATGTAGGTACACTCCGGATCAATGGTATCTTCAGGTGAACCAAACGAGGCATCGCGGCCGTTGAAAGCGTGTCTTCTTTCATGCTGTCGGACTGCATCTCGCCAGGGGCAGGTGTGTCTTGAAACTTGCTGTGGTTGAAAACGTTTTCAGTTCGTCGTGTATATGTTTGCTTGTTGTGAATTGACGGATGGATGAATGTCTGATTCATTGTTGTATCTATGTTGTTACAACTTTGGGCGATAATTGTCGCTAATGGCTGAAGGGTATGATTCTGGTATTACACGTTGAATCTCTTCTTGATTTTACTGTCTCTTTGTTTGTAACTGTTGTTATGAAATGTCATATTGATGAGTATCTTTGATGAACTATTGATGAATCTGGTGAACTGCTATCAATCTTATGACAGAAAAGGATGCAGTTTTGTTTATCAAAGGCCTGAGGGAATTGCTTTTGTCGAAGATGTTGTTATCAAAGGCTGGAGGCCGATTCTTGACGGAGATTTGATTGACTGGTTTTATGAAACGTCACCTATGTGAGATTTTTAGCGATTGTTGACTGTAACAAAGGCAGGATACTTCCGGCGGATGAAGGAGCTGCAGGGGTTTTAAACGTCATCTGCATTGTGATTGGTTGAAGCGTGTTCGCTGATCGATAATGTTGCCTCGCTGTCATGAAGGTCACTGTTACGTACGAACAGGGTCCCTGTTAGCGCACTTTCATTGTTTGTTTACTCGTTAACCGTGGCTGATTAAGTGTTTTTGGAATAACTGAAGTGAATTTTGATATAAAATACCACCACGGCAAGAAGTTCAAGGATACTAGAACAATAAAGCATAGAATCGGACCGGACAGCCATTGTTTTAATCGTAATGATTGAACTCATGTAAGTAGTTTACTTATTCTTTAAACTGAAACATTTTTAATTTCTTTAAGATGATGTCAGTTTAAGAAATAATAATTTAAAAACAAAAATATTAATATTTAAAACAAAAATATTAAGAAAACAGTTTGCAATTGTATATTTTTATATATGAAATATAATTACGTTGACTGGGCAGAGAAAACAATGCATTAAATGTAGAATTTATAAAATTTTCAACTGTATCACTCAATAATATTTTTGGTTTAAAACAAAAACAAGAATAGCATTTTCATGTACTTCTATAGCACCGAGAAAAGCCAAACAACAAGTGAGCATAATAAGCTTTATGGTTATACGTCTTTAAAAATAGACAATAAAAGCCATATTGTAATTACTGAAAATTACTTTGCGAATCGCAATGCGTGATGATGCAACACTCTAAATAGATATTTACACATTTAAAACATACAACAATGCTTAAACACAAAACTGGCTACGTCATATGATTCTACTCGTAATCATAGCAAATTTTGTCATATGATTCTACTCGAAGTCATATAAATAAGCAAACAAAGTAATGTACAATTATCATTATCAACCGAAGCTATTTACAGTGGAATGGAGCTCACCCCTATTCCATGTGAAGTCATTTTAAGGTTTGTCAACAACAACGTATAGCGTTTCTTTTAACTCTATGAACTATGCAAATTCATGAAATTATATATCCACAGAACAGTTTCATCATTTTTTTTAAAATTATTTTCTAGTCAGTTATATATTTTTTTTATATTTTTTTTTCTTTAATTAAAAGGACTTTTGTAGTAATCCTTGCATTAGGTTGGCATTGATTTGCATTAGATTTGCATTGTTTTTCAGTAACTCGGAGTTACTGCGTTCCATATGACTTAACAGTAATTGTAAACACTGTTTCTTGTCATTTTCAAGATTATCAGTTAACTTATCGGGGATTGATTTATTCTCTTCTGAAAGCAGAGAAGTTGTACTATTCATGGGACATGAATCTTTTGAATCAATCTTTGTTGGGATTACTGAGTCTGTGATAACACCTATTTCTAAACTATCTTGATTAACAGTTTCAGGTGTGTCTGGCAAGGAGTCAACCTCCATACCGTCAGTATCTATAGAGTCTGCTGACTGCGACTCGTCAGAGCTTGCCTGAAAATTTTCACCCAGGTAAGCAGAATGATCAGAGTTTGCATCCATAACAGAATTATCATTGCTAGAATCTTCTGCAAATGAATTCGTTTCCTGTGATGTTTCATAGTCAGAATTTTCATTTGAGGAATTTTCTGTCTGTGAACTTTCTGAATCGTGTACGTTATTTTGTTCCTGATTTTGTTCCCTCAAATGTTTACGTAATTGAGCTAATGGGATATAATCTTCTGATGAGGAGTCTTCGCGTACTTGTCTTATTCTATTTGTACTTTGTGGTAATATGCCTGTATTTTGATTGTTTGGTGTTTCAGCATCAGAAGCATCTGATTCATCATAGCTACTAGAACTTTCATCAGGCGCAACGACATAGTTTGCCTTTCGTTTTGGGTAACCTGTAACGGGTCTACGTTCTGGCCATTCAGTGATATTAGCCAGCCTAATTTGATCGGCATGTACTTGAACAACAGAATTGTCTAGCTGACTCTTGATCAAGTAAGTAACAGGGCGTTTTTGTTCCATTATTCTGTAATGGGATTTCCAGCGGTCTTCAAGTTTATTTTTTCTTTGAAAATTTCTGTAACAGGGTCATTAATTTCGAACTTGATATCCTTAGCTTTTTTGTCAAATTGCTGTTTGTGCTTTCTTTTTGAATGTTTTAAATGTCTGTAAGCCAAAAGAAATGATTTATGCTGTTCTTGTAAAGCAATTTTATGGTACTCTTCGCCATGATATTTAGCCCTAGGGCGAAGTAGATTGTCAATTGGTAGAATAGGATCTCTGTTGTATACCAAATAAAAGGGTGAGAATTTTGAACTTGAAGAGACATTGTGTCTGATTCCTGCTAATGACATATTGAGATGAATGTCCCATTCCCTAGTGTTACCCTGAACTCGTTTCGCTAAAATATCATGTAACACCCTATGCATTCGTTCTTGCTTAGCATTACTTTCTGGATGGTAAGCTGTGCATGAAACATTATCAATGTTCAATTCTTTCAGAACCTCTTTGAATGCTGAACTAGTGAACTCAGTCCCTCGGTCATGAATGATTTGCAACGGACAGCCATATCTAGGATAAATTTCGTTTACAAAAGTAAGTCTATTATAGTGTTTGTACTTTTATCAGGGGCAGCAAATGCCTCTGGGTAACCACTGAACATATCTATGAAACAGATTATGTACCTATTTTTACTAAATGTTTGTTCATAAGGCCCGCATACGTCTATTGAAACTATTGCAAACGGAAAAGGCGCAATATTTGTTTCTCTTAGTGGAGCCTTAACCCTTGTAAGATTTCTAGTTTGACAGTCGACACAGGTCGAGACATATGCTTGAAAATCTTTGAACATATTTGGCCAGAAGTACTTAGTTTTTGCTGTGGCAAACATACGCTGAGTGCCCGGATGTCCATTGTTATCATGATATTGTTTGATGACCAAGCCCTTTAAGTGAGCGGGGACATAAAGTCTCATAATAGGTTCTTCATCAGGATTTGATAAGTAATACAATACTTGATCGACTTCTAAGTATTTCCTGAACTCAGCCTTACTAGGATCCCCATGTTTAAGTTGATTTTTGATTTGGACAATTGAAGTATCTTTTTGTTGCTCAAATTGTAAATTTAATCCCTCAATTTCAGCCACAGGTTCCACAAAAGAATCCTGTTTTTCATACTCTTTATTAGCTGATTGTTTAGGATCAATGTTATTAGAATTTATGACCTCAATCTTTTTGATAGATTCAATTGTCTTAACAGATTTTGTGTTTGTTCCAGAAATCTTGTAAGTATTATCATGTATTTCCGGTTCAGTGTCAAAATCAGACTCGGATTGTATCGTTTCAGACTCGGGCGGCCTGGAGAAGAAGTCAGCGATTACATTTGTTTTCCCTGGAAGATGCTCAATCTTACAGTTGTAACCACTAATAGACAATGCCCATAACTGAATTTTCTTATTTTGCATTGGAGAGTCTAATAAATGTTGCAGAGACTTGTGGTCAGTCATGATTTTAAATTCTGCATTATGCAAATAATGATCAAGTTTTTGTAGAGCATAGTGTATACTGAATGCCTCTTTTTCAATTGTGCTCCACCTGCGTTGAGTGTCACTAAGTTTATGTGATAAGAAATAAATTGGTCTTTCATTATTATCATCTGCCTCAGGCAAATCAGTTTTCTGTGTTAAGCAAGCGCCAACATGGCTATCTGACGCATCTACATACAGTATGTAAGGCTTGTTTATATCAGGGTAAGCTAAAGATGGAATTGCTGTTAATTGTTCTTTGATCTTATCAAAACTATCTTGACATTCTTGAGTCCAATTGAAGTGTAGTTTTTTCCTAGTTAAATTAATCAATGGTTCTGCTATTTGTGAAAATGAGGGTATGAAGCGTCTATAAAAACTTGCTGCACCTATGACTCTACGAACGTCTCTAACATTTTTAGGGATAGGGAGTGACCTAATTGCTTTGACCTTGTTAGGGTTGGGTCTGATGCCATCTTTGTCAATTATAAATCCTAGGTACTCAGTCTCAGACTGTAGGAATTGGCACTTCTTTAACTTAAGCTTTAAATTGTGTTCCCGTAGCCTTTGGAAAACGATATCTATATGGCGCTTATGTTCTTCAAGCGTGGCACTTCGGATTAAGATATCGTCTAAATATGCGACAGCAAAATCTAATCCCTCTAAGACTTGTGCCATGAGTTCCTGGAAGACCCCAGGAGCAGCCACAAGTCCAAATGCCATTACATTAAATTCATGTAATCCTCTAAAAGTGGCAAAGGCGGTCTTTTCTTTGTCTGATTCTTCGATTGGCACCTGCCAGTATGAACTTCGTAAGTCTAGTGATGTAAAGAATTTTGCTTCTCCCAAAGTGGCCAAAATGTCATCAATAACTGGTAAAGGATAGGAACATGTTTTAGTGACCTTTTTAATTTTCTAAAATCTACACAAAACCTCTTGCTATTATCATTTTTCTTGTGAACCAGAACCACCGGACTAGCATACGCGCTGCGCGAGGGTCTAATTACCTTAGCCTCTAACATTTCGTCAATTGCGTCACTCATAATTTTTCTGTCATTTAGTGGTACTCTGTAAGGACGTTGTTTTATCGGTTCGTGATCAACTGTGGGTATTTTCATTTTAACTGTATTAGTTTGAGTGAGCTCTGAGTCATTATTTGCAAAAATATCCTGATTTTCTAAAACCAAGCCTTTGACATAATCATAGTGCTCCGGGGGTGTTTTTATCTCGCTTAGGTCAATTTTTGATTCCTTATTTAATGTCTTATCTGATAAATCATTGGTCGTACTTGTGACAGATGCTATGTTTTCTTCGTCAATTTGTTCGATTGTTGCTATGGGACACCCTTGTCGTAAACGCATTGTCCTAGTTGTAGTATTTACAATCATGACGGGAAATTGTCTATGTCCCCTTAATTTGAATACTGAATTTGCTACCATTAAGCCCGGTTCGGTACTTAAATAGCCATTTTCGACACTCTTCAATTCGTATATTTTTGATTTTTCAAATTTGCTAATTTTATTTAATTTCCCATTTACAATATATACACTTTGGGGTTTTATAACTGTGCTTTTCTGAAGCCTAACAATTGAATTTATATGAATATCCTCTTCTAAAGAGACGTACGTATCATGAACCCTAAGGCACCCGAGGTCAAAATACAATCTTACCCCGTTATCTATAAGCCAATCTCTTCCTAAAATTGCCCTTCGATTCATATTTGATACTACATAAAATTTATGCTTCAGTAAAACACCGCCAATTTTGAAAGGAATTTCTACAAACCCTTCTACATTCAATGCATTTCCCCCAACAGACTGCAAGGATATATTGTGATTTCTTTTTAATTGGTATTTCTTTTTAAATAAATTATAAGTGCGGCGGTTTATTAATGAAACTTCCGCTCCAGAATCTACAAGTGTTCTAATTTTATATTTTCCTACTCTAATGCTACATGAATTTGGATTACCTGCTAACGCTATATTATATGTTGACAAACCGTTTTTCCTACCATCGACTTCTTTATGACAGGAATTAATTAGTTTAAAGGTTGAGTTTTGTTTGATCTATTTCGCGGTGCGCTCCGGCATTCTCGCCATAAGTGTCCTAATTTACCGCAATTCCAGCAGTCCATTTTACTCTTCCAATTATTTGGAGTAAATTGTTTATTTTCTTGAGATTTTTGCTTTTGCCAGTTCATTGTTTGAGTTGTTTCGGCCGAAACTGCTTGAATACTTTTCAAACGTGTTCTGCAATCTTTAATGTTATGTCCTATCTTTTGACAAAATTGACATTTTTGAGGCCTAACATGATCGACTTCCATAGGCTCGGGGGCAGAATTACTTTGTGAATCACTTGACGTGCCAAATCTTAATTTGAATCTTGCTCGCAAATTTTGTTCGTTTTTGGCTGAATTTATAGCGGCTTCTAACGTAGTTGGATTATCACGCATTACCTTCATTTTTAAAGAATTTTCAGCTAATCCATCAATAAAAATGCCTATAACTTGATTTTCTATAATATCTAAATTTGCTTGCTGATTTTGATCTTGTCTTGGTGTTACATAAGCATCATCTATTAAAGATAATAATCGTTCTGCATATGAAGTTATATTTTCGCCAGGTTTTTGTTTGACATTTCTTAATAAATAGGCCGCATGTTGCGCATCTTGAACTTCTGAGAAACAAGCAGTTAATGCATTCTTTAACGCTACCCATGTACAACCTGCGTTGTCATTAATGAACCTTAAAGTAAAATCTGATACGGGTCCTACTGCGGTCTGATAACAAACCATTTTCTTTCTTTCATCATCTAAGCCCGTTAAAACTGCATATTTTTCAATTGATTTTATCCAATATTTAAATTCTTTAGAATTTCCATCAAATTTAGGTACAACTTGCCCTACGCCTTGAGTTCCTACTGTGGTGGAAACATTTCTTAATTGAGTAGCCAAATCTTGAAAAACTCGTTCTATGTTAGCTTCAGCCATTATGTAGAAATTAAATGTAACGAGCAAAAAGAACAATAACCAGTTTGCTAACCTTGCTTTTCGGCGTGACGTATAGTAGTTATTCCTCCTCGGTGTTCCGCGACGACCTCTAGAAGTAAGAATCCTGGCACTGGGCGCCAAAATCGCTCTTGTAGCGTAGTAGTTAATTAATCCCAGGTGTATATTAAACGAACACTGATTTAAGTTTCCAAATAGATTTACTTTCGACTTCTTAAAGTTACTAGATCAAATAATTTATATTTAAGTTTCTGAATAGTTTTCTATAAGCAAATAACTTAACAATAATTTCAGTTTGCATATATCCCGACTGACATAAGTTCCCCTTATAATAATTTAGTAATTTAGAGTTCCCCTTGCCAAAAGAGTTCGAATGTGAATTGTCCAAAAAGCCGTCCTTAGCCCAGCTTTTATTTAGAATCTCCCGAGACGGTTTTGACAGTTTTTAAGGTGTATTTGCGATGTTCACTCGAGATATATGCGTGCAGTCATGTTTTATAATAATAACAAAACGACATAAAAGCTATTAGCAAGTCACGAATACATGAAAATGAAAAGTCATTTGACAGTTAGATAAATGAATGACACATGTACATTTTATGACCTTATATGATGAAACACTTTTAAACTTTTAAAAGAAACCTAATAAAATAAAATCCTACAACCTTTTAAGAATATTAAGAAATAAACTTTTAAATTTTAGCGTATATAAATAACCTATAATATGATGCGGCAAATTATAAATATAATTTCCCCATTACATTACAAAAGAAACAAAATTTTGATATAATAAGAATAAAGTTGAAAAATAACTTTTATTATATTTTGTAAATGTAAATAATATATTACATAATTTTTATGCAAGTCTATATCAGACAATTTTTCTTCTTTTTTTTTTGGGGGGGGGGGGGGTGCTATTTTTATTATTATTTTATTGTTATTAATACTATATTCAGTGTTTTTCCTCCTTTCGCCATGTACAGACTCATTACCCGATCAAAATTTTGTTAATATCATCAAAGTGTTCCCCAAATGTTTACTTTATCTCACATTTTTTGTCATTCCTCTAAAGAGCCAAAATAAGTATTTTCCTCTAGTAATGATGACGATGAAATTAAAATGCACCTCTTTTTTTTCTTTTTTTTATGAGATGATCTTTTTATAGAATAACAATTTAATTTATCCATACATCTAAGTACAATTACACATCCTAATTAAGAATAAATGCAGCTCTCTGTTTGAGGAAAATATGCCGAATCTGTAGTGTTGACATTGGAGCCGTTAATCAAAATACAAAAATGATTGTGACGTTATTATTTATTGTATTGTTGTTGTTTTTTTATAGTAAATTTGATTTCTGTTTGTGAATAAAATATGTTTGTGCTTATATTACTGTGTGACACCGTTGCTAAATTACAATCTCGGCCATTCTTGAACATTGTGAAGCTTTTGTGTCTAGAACCAGCTAATTAAATGCCTTGTAAGTTATTATGTATATTTAGTTACTGTTAGTACTTATTTTAAAAAAGGGAACTAACAAACAAACAAAACTAGCTCATATTATGTACAATATGTTGAAAAAAAAGTTAAATCATAAATATGCATAAATAATAATATTAAAACAGAAAAGGAAATTTTAAAAAATGGGAACATTTTTGGGGGCTATTTGACCAATTTCAAAATAATAGTGGGGCTATTTGACCAAAATGGGGACGTTTTGACTTGGGAGCTATTTGACTAGGTTCCGTTTGCGTAATATTTGACCGTTACTTGACTTCAGGTGGCCCGCGCTATCAATAGACATCAGCATGCTTACTAATCGGGAGGCGGAGTTTACCCAGAAAAAAGTATGGAAATCTATCTTAATTGGCTAATTTGCTTTACCATAACGTTTTTTGACCTGTAAATTTGATTTGCGACATGCAATATACAATAATTTTAAGACATGACGATTTTGAATAAACGGATGTCGGCGAATTTACAGCTTGTCAGATATTTGTCTGGGGTTGTAAACGGTTGGTGAGTCCCACTGGCTTGGTGGACATTTAACTGTTTATTGAATATGAAGCCATCCCGACCATGATAATCATTGATTAAAGGCATACCGGCAGAGCAATCGTCCCGAAAAAAAAAGTTAAGCAATTAAGGCATACCGGCGCCTGTATGTCATAATGGCCTGGAGGCCCTGAATTTAACTAATGTATTTGTGAAAATTTAAGTTGATGAAAATGGATCTTTGAAAGCCACCGATACCGACAAATATTAAAATGTTTCAGGCCCAGTTTGATTGAGTCTGTTTATGCGTATTAATTGAAATGCATATTACTCACCACGCCGCTAAGCCTTGGGTTGAATGCAACTCAATACTTAAATTTAATGTTGCACACTGAGTGGTACAAGTTTTAACACGCCCGTGTTATTGTTAATTGCCACATACTGATACACTAATCTCACATGCCAACTTGCTCCGAAGAAGATCGGGTATATTAAAATGGTGCGAAAAACATAATTGACATATTTAATTTGATGAGACGTGAGGGGACAATAGTAAACTCAATGTTAATTGATATTTAAAGGAACTATTTCAAATTAGCAATCGGAGCCTCTCACATTCTCATTTAACATATTGTCTTTTTAGCTCACCAGTAGTAGGAAAATGAGAGTTCCAGCCCACCCTGAGGGCATTTTTTAACAATAGCACATCCCAAGTAGGACAAAAGCACATCAAAAACGGGACAATAGCACATCTCGCGGATTGTCAATAGAGGGATTAACACATCCCGATAAGCGGATTAACACATCCCTTTTATATTTAAACACTTTACCGCGGGTTAACAATAGTTTAAATGGAATCATTTAAAATAATTTTATATTGAATTAAATAAAACTCATTTGAAAATGTATTATTATTATTATCATGATTATTATGATTATGATTATGATTATTATTATTATTATTATTATTATTATTATTATTATTATTATTTTAGCAGATATACGCGGTAACAATAAAAGGATTCACATTTATTTACAACAAAAACTCATCGAAGTGAGTATTACACAAAAAAAATCATTGAAGTGAGCTTTATTCACTGTTACCCGTTAAATTTATGAAATGGTTTCTTCTTATTAACGATTTAATCCAGTTCATTCATTGTGCACAGGGGTGTTTTGCAGAAATTTATTAACTGAATCCTGAACTGTTTGTAGACCCAGAGCAGACGCAAACGTTCGGATCAGCTTATCTTTTCTGTGATTCCATTACATCAGTGTGCATTTATCCTTGGTGTCATAATCCCTGTCAAGTAGGTGTTAAGTGTTATTCAGTGTATCACAAGTATGTATGTGTGAGAGCGAAACGTTTTTCCGAGTTCAAGCTGGAGCAAGAGCAAGGATTATGACGTAATACTTAATCCTGTCTGGTATGATTAATCCCAGTGAAGTGTTTGTTAAGTGGATTTACGCAATAATTAAGTAATTATTAATCCTGTCTGGTATGTTTAATTTCAATGAAGTAGGTATTAGGTCTAATTAAGTGCATCACAAGTATGTGTAAACAGGATAAGTTTTTATGTACTCGCATTTTTTCACTAAACTATCGAAAAAGCGACGCCCTTTCAGCATCTTTAGCGAATGAAAACTTAGGATTCATTGTCATGACAACTTATTTGATTTTGGTTAAATGCTATAATTTTATAACTTTAAAGACATTGCTACAGAAGACATCTATGTGAAGACAACAGCAAAATTATTTAAGTGAAAAAGACGTCGTGTTTGTTAAAGAAAATTTGGAATTAATAATGAAAGAACTTGTGCACGAATATATTGAAGGTATGTATAGTATTTTATTTCAAATATTTCTGATTTATATATTTATCATTTGCATCTACTCCAAACAGAAATGATTAATTCCTTACATCAATCGAAGAAAAAGATTGTTAAAATGTGCGCTCTTGACATTAGTTTAAAATTGCAAATATTACAGGGAATTTAGCTTTAATTTTCTTCTCTTTTTTTGTAGAAATAAAGTGGAATGTCAAATGTGTGAGATTTGCTGAAGAAAAATTGGAATTAATATTGAAAGGACTTGTACACGAATATATTGAAGGTATGTATAGTATTTTATTTAAAATATTTCTGATTTATATATTTATCATTTGCATCTACTCCAAACAGAAATGATTAATTCCTTACATGAATCGAAGATAAAGATTGTTAAAATGTGCGCGCTTGACATTAGTTTAAAATTGCAAATATTACAGGGATTTTAGCTTTAATTTTCTTATTTATTTTGTAGAAATAAAATGGAATGTCAAATGTGTGGCAAAGTGTTCTCGAATGCATGGAGCCGGGACAGACATTTTTCTTCTGTGCATGGCATCCAGAAATTTACTTGCGACAAATGCGGAAAAACCTTTACACTCAAAGCCAACCTAAGAAGACACCAAAACACTACATGTGCAAACCATCAACATCAACAACAGCATGAACAAAGTCAGCAACATCACATTGATCAGCAGGTACAGCTTCAATATTATCGTCAGCAGCAACATCTGCTGCATGAACAACAATAACAACACATTAATCAGCAGCAGCAGCTGGAACAATATCAACAGCATCAACATCTGCTACATGAACAACAACAACAAAATTATCATCAAAACCAACCGGCGTTGCATGAACAGCAACATATTGATAATCAGCAGCAACATCTGCTGCATGAACAACAACAACAACAACAACACAATCAACATCAAAACCAAACGGCGTCGCATATACATCAACATATTGATATTCAGCAGCAACAACGGCAGCAGCAACAACACCAACATGAACAGGATCAACTACGACAACAAGAACAACAACAACAAGAACAAGAACAACAACAACAGGATGAACCACAACAACAACAACAACCAGAACAAGAAGAGCAACAACACCACAGAACGACCGAACAATTCGCCATAAATAATGGTCTTCGGACAGTCACCATATTCCCAAATGACTTAGATAAGTATGATTTACTTTTATATTTTTTGCGAGCACTAAAAACGAAATTATCGAAATTATTATGAATGATTTAAATATAAAAAGAGGTGTCAAATTCAATCTTAATGTTCAGGTGAAATTTTATAAAGAAAAAGACGGTAGAAGAATTTATTCTTCGCCGCATTTTAGATCTAAAAATCAAATTGTTCTCCCTCATGATACGGAAATTGATTTGTCAGAAGCTCACCAGAAAATCTTTCAGTCTTTCGAAGCTTTCGTGCGTGAGGGGTCGGGATGGATTCTGGATGAAATTTTGAAAATGGATGTAAATATTGCACGCTATGTTCCTTTACAAGGACGTAGCTACATCCCGACTCCTCCCGCTTTGAGACAGAAAAATTGTCTAATCAATGTTCAAAACGATGATAACAAGTGTTTTCTATGGGCAGTGTTATCGGCCTTAAAAAGATTTGATCGACACTCGTACAGAGTTTCTAAGTACGAGCAATTTGAAGGGGAGTTGAATATGACCGGGATCTCGTATCCCGTTCAGATTCAACAAATATCAAAATTTGAAATGCAGAATGACATCTCCATTAATCTGTATGGATATGATGAAGGTGAAGTATTTCCATTGCGCATTTCAAATGTTGATTATCCCACGAAAATTGACTTGTTGCTCTTGCGGGATGGTGACAAATCTCATTATGTTTGGATAAAGAACTTGAGCCGATTTCTCAGTCATTTAACCGACCATAATGGGGCCGCATATTACTGTCCATATTGTCTTCATCGTTTTAGTACACAGTCTCTGTTAAATGAACATGTTGTTTTGTGTAAAAAACACGAAGCTCAAAAAATAGAAATGCCCGATGAAAAGAGCGACATCTTGTGTTTCAAACAATTTAAATATCAGTTGAAAAAACCATTTAGAATTTATGCCGATTTCGAGTGTTTTCTCGAGCCAATGGAAAACTCTGATGCGAATACTTCTGCATCAACACTCACGCACAGGCACGTGCCTTCCGGTTTTTGTTATATGGTGGTAAGTGAAGAGGAGGACTACTGTAAACCTCCGGTGGTTTACAGTGGTCCGGATGTCATAAAGCATTTCATCGAGTGTCTCATGACCGAAAGCGAGGAGATCGAAGAGATCCTGAGCACACCCGCTGAAATGATTTATGATGACCAATCCCAACAAGATTTCCGAGGTGCCACTTACTGCCATATATGCGAAAAGCCGTTAGGTGTTGACCGTGTGCGTGATCACTGTCATCTAACGGGGCGATTCCGAGGTGCCGCCCACTCCTACTGCAATCTGCAATACAAAATATGTAAAAAAAGTCCCAGTCATATTTCACAATGGAAAGAACTATGACTCCCACTTCATCATCCGAGAGTTAGGACAATTTGAAGAAAAGAACATCTCTTGCATTCCCAACAACATGGAGAAATACATTTCATTCACGGTCAATAATCTCGTGTTCTTAGACTCGGTTCAGTTTATGAACGCTTCTTTGGATACATTGGTCACAAATTTAAGCAACAGTGGAGGGCTGTCACGGTTAAAGCACCTGGTCAAACACACTGAAGAAGGTAAGGCGAGCTTGCTTTTACGCAAGGGCGTCTTTTGTTACGAGTACATGACAGGCCCCGAGAAGATGCTCATGAAAAACTTGCCTCCTAGAGAAGCGTTTTATAGTTCTCTGACAGAGGAAACTGTGTCGGAAGAGGACTATCAATATGCTCAGGAGATATGGCAGGCTTTTGATGTGCAAACTCTCGGGGAATATCATGATCTCTACCTCAAGTGTGATACGCTCCTGTTGGCGGATGTTTTTGATGCCTTCAGAGAGATTTGCTTTACCAATTACGGTCTCGACTGTCTACATTTCATTACTTTACCTTCCATGTCGTGGCAAGCTTGTTTGAAAATGACTGGGGTTCGATTGGAACTTCTCACGGACCCCACCATGTATAACTTTTGCGAAGATATGATGAGAGGCGGAATAAGCTCCATCAATCTTCGTCACTGTCAAGCCAATAACAAGTACATGCCCGACTATGACTCCGAAAAAGAAGACAGTTTCATTGTCTACCTCGACGCTAACAATCTGTACGGGTATGCCATGTCCGAGCCCCTGCCCGTGGGCGATTTCCAATGGTTAACCGAGGAACAGGTTAAACACTTTGATTTAAGTCGAATAGCTAATTACACAGAGACAGGCTTTATCCTCGACGTCGACCTGGCCTATCCCCCTGAAATCCATGATGCCCACAACTCCTACCCCCTATGCCCCGAAAGATTGACAGTGAATGATTCCATGCTGTCCGACTATTCGAAGACTCTTTATCAATCGTTGTTTCCCGAAAAGTTTAAAGAGTCTGGGAAACCTTTTGTGTATAAATCCACGCCCAAACTCATCCCCAATTTAATGGACAAGACAAATTACATCCTTCACGGAAAAAATTTGCTTCTGTACCTTAAATTGGGGATGAAGCTGATACGCATAAACAGAGTTCTGACCTTTGCCCAGAAACCCTGGATCAAACAGTACATTGACTTCAACACCGAAATGAGAAAGAACGCTAAAAACGCTTTCGAAAAGGACTTTTTCAAATTGGCAAATAACGCCATTTTCGGCAAAACTTTGGAAAACGTGCGTAAGCACCAAAGGGTGGAGCTAATCTCCACTTCAAAAGAACGAAAAATGAATAAGCTCATAGCCTCCCCCGCATTCAAATCCTTCCAAATTTTTAACGAACATTTGGCGGCCATTCATATGTTGAAAACGAAAGTCAAACTGAATAGACCTGTGTATTGCGGGGTGTCTATTCTTGACATTTCAAAATGGCTCATGTATCATTTTCATTACGATGTTATGAAGCCAGTGTACGGTGACAAGGTAGAAGTCTGTTTTAGCGATACAGATAGTTTGTGTTATTTCATTAAGACAGACGATCTGTATGCGGATTTCGCCACAAAATTCCCAGACGTTTTTGACTTTTCGGATTACCCTCAAACACATCCTCTTTATAGCGTCAAAAACAAAAAGAAACTGGGGTATTTTAAAGACGAACACAACTCACACATTGTGCGTGAGTTTGTAGGACTAAAACCAAAAATGTACAGCATTTTGGCCGAAGATGGGGAGAAGAAAACTGCAAAGGGGATCAAAAAGAGTGTCATTAAGAAATCTCTCACCCATCAACGCTATAAAGAGACTTTGTTTGGGGAAAGATCTTCAGTCGTGCACATGACCCAAATCAGAAGTCATTCGCATCAAGTTTATACAATTCATTCTTCAAAAACTGGACTTTCGCCTTTCGATGATAAGCGCTACATTTTCGATGACAAGGTGTCGACCTTTGCATACGGGCATTTTAAACTCAAATAAGTCAAACCATTGTAAATTTCCATTTATTACCAGAATATTTTGTATTTGAAGATGTATTTTTACTCCGTGTTTACAGAAAAAGGACAAAACTGCAAAATTGCAATGAATTGAAATACATTATTTATATCTTTGGCGTAGTGCTCATGAAATATATTTCACAATTTAAATTAAATGCATGCATATTCTTTCTGATGAGCTTCTGACAAACGGCCCCCTTCAAAGTGCTCGCAAATGATATGTGTAAATCATACTTTTATTTATTTATTTATTTATTTATTTATCATGCTCCGAAAGTGTCATATATCTTTAAAACTTGTGCAGATCGTGACAATGTGTATAATGTATACACACTTTATTTTATGTTTTATGAAAGACACTATTATTGTACCATTTATTGAAAACTGTTGCACATGATTGTTAAACCTTGTAAATTTCTTATATGTTTTCACCCATTGTTATTAGTCCGCCTTGTTCAAGGTGATTATCTTGATCATTGAGCACGGGCGTGACAATTATTATCTAGAGGGGTGAATTGGCAAATTATGTGTTACATAAACACTGAGTGATGTTGATAAAGAAAAGTGCAGTTTACCTTTATTTATGAAACTTTAAAAGAAAATTCACTTATTCCCTGTATATTTACAAAATAATTTTGTTAATAAATAAATGTGAAATATATCTAAATAAAATGTCATGAATTTTTATATTGTCTTTTTATATTATTCTCTTAAGAAAATACACGAAGACCCTCAAACAGTTTGATATTTATTTACAACGGGTTTCATAAATGCATTGAAAAACAAATAAACAATGGATTAAATTACACGAGAAAATGTCAGTATTGTTTCCACTTTAGTTTTTTCTTAGGTCTAGTACTGGGAATTATAGTTTTTCTTTGAATCGGCATCCATTTTGAAATATGTGTTTCAACTTCCGGTTGCTCATCGGGCAGTGTCTGTGGTTCAGTCTGTATGCCAACACTTGAAACGGTTACAGGTTCTTTGAAATCATGACTGGGTTGCCGCGATAGAATTTCAAATTTATCCTTGGGCACCAACACTAGTTCGTCTGTACTCATGATAGAGACTTTAAAGCCGCCTTCAAGATATCAGGAAGCACTTCTGATATTTGTTGTAGCTGACGAAGTTTCTGTCCCCTTTTAACTTTCTTTTCCGCAATTTGTCTGATGGATTTTTTGTAGCGAACCAATAATTTCATTTGCTCTGTCGGCACTTTAAATGTTCCATCTAGAAAGTTGAAAATAATTGCGCAAATACTTTGCAGTTGCGAATCATCCAATGTTTTCAAAACAGCTTTTCTCTGCAACTTGTTTGAAGCAATAATGAACTTTAACAGAGCCGTATGCGTTTTTATTTCCTTGATTCCCGCCATCATTTCACGTCGTCTATTATTTATACACGATCGTATCTTCACCAATGAAAATCTTTGTTCTCAATTGATATTTTTTGTCCGTATGTGGATTTAAATCCACAAGCAGGTAGCCATAGGATAAACTCGTCGCTTTGTGAAATGCCGACATGATAGATGATGCATTTCCTTGAATCTGATGAGCAAATGTTTTCACCTGTGACACCGATCTTTTATTTGCCATTAACACAACATAATGAGCGTTTAATGAAATGTCCCTGGCAACTTTACCGCGCGGAAACAAGTTTTGAAGCAATATAATCGCAGTCATGTTATAGTGATGCACCAGTACAGTTACTAGATATTGCATGTCCTCAGAATTCATGACTGACATTTGCATGTCATCCAGCACAATAACAGAATGTTCGTTGTTACTTCTAGCCAATGTTTCCAAACTTTCCTTGCTCGGCATCCCTTTGTGCATGGTCAAATTGTCAATGCTTTTCTCCAAATTTGTATAGATAGGTTGCCATTCTTGGTAACAGTATAATATCTGTTTTGTTGTCTGATCAAACATACCCGGTGCTTCGCTAAGAAGTCGATGAATAAATGTGCTCTTGCCCGACTGACTTGGTCCACAGACAACAATCGTTGTCGGTGTTTTAAAAGGCAACAATGCCTTTGAAGTCCACCACTGTTGCTCCATATTAAGCGCAATTGCTTTGAATTATGTCTCTCGCTTCGTTGATTTCAAAACACGAGTCGTATTCGCAGAACGCAATGACCGTGACCGACTCTGTTAAAGGTTGTCCGAAATAAGCTTGAAGTTGTACATGCCCCGCCTTTTCCAGAGATCTGAATGGTGCACTGGCATATGGTTGCAAACTTAATGCATATAGAGCATATCCTCTTTGTATGTCACTGATTTCGAATGGTATGGCGTCGTCTTTCTGCCATTTCCCGCTGACATCATACAGGGTTGAGAGAGATAGAACGCCGTCTCCAGTTTGCAATTTAAGCGGCTGTCCGTGCACGTTCTCACCGTTAAGCGTTACGCCAATTTGATTCAGATTGTAATACTTAAAATTAAACGGATTCCTGTCTAATGTTCCAACACACGCAGCGGCAGTCACGAAACCAATTATCATGCGTCTAGGGCACTTGCCTAGAAACATGTCTTCCCAAACAAATGATATCTGACCGGCTGGTATCGATGTAGATTTCACTTCGGATCTGATCAAAGGATATTTCGCCGTAACCTTCTGAAGCGCTTTTGAATGACCGAGCAGCACAGCCATGATTATCTTAACTTTGCATGCTTTGAAAATAACGTCTTCCAGTATGATTTGGAATTGTTTTGAAGAGTCGGCATGCAATAAACAAAATGGAACTCGGTTTCTGTAAAGTTTTATGTTGACATCCACTCCGTTTAATATAAATCTGTTATTATTTGCAAACACATCTTCGTGCAGAAACCCTTCTAGTTCCACCGACTTGCTTTCAGCAAACTAACGCGATCTTTTATAAAATCCATAGTTCCCGCCATTAAACTCCATAGATTCTAAAAATCCAGCCGAGTCTTTGTAAAAGCAGTGCGACTGAAGCTGGTAGTTCTGTGCGTCTGCCCCGTACTTCATGAATACGTTAAACAATGCCTTGTATGGGTATTTGTTGTCTGAAGATGTTATTAATTTTCCACCTAGGGACACATCAATTTGACTCCACAGGGTGTGCAGTAAGTTGTTTGACACCCCTACATCTACATCATGTTCTAAAGGAGTTCCGTCAGCGTTCACAATTTTTAGCTTAACATAAAGTTTACTACGTCGCAGGTCTAAGTAATCTGTTCCATTGCCCGAGATGTTGAATTCAGTAGCAGCATCTTGACTCGTCAGTTGGCTTATAGGTCTGTTTTCAACGCAATATACTCTTTCAACTCCTGTTTGAACTGGTGGCAAAGTAAACAATGACAGTTCTTCTAGCTGTCCCTCAATAAATGTTTCGTCGCTGCTAAATGACATTATTACTGTTTGCTGAACACGTCGATGTTGTCGCTGTGACGTTTCTTAATACTTTGTTTCTTCGTGTGATTTTTCTTTCTTTTATTTCCTTTTTGTATCGCATCACGTTTAATTTCTGATTTAACTTGTTCTAGCGCCATTTGTGCCGGAGAGACCATTTTTATGTTCACGTCGTCATCTTGGATCACGTGACTGCTTCTTTGGTTTTCTATCGGTATGAGATATTCCCCACCCCGGGCATGCGTGTTGTACGAGATTGGTCGGCTATCCAATTTTCCACTGACCATGTCATCGTTAAATTTTTCCCACTTTTTCACGTCGGGTGCATAAAGCATTTTCCTACTCATTGTTCTTGAAATAAAACTGACAAAGTCGCAGGACCCTTTAAAAATGTAGCCGGTCGATTGTCTTTATCTCTTATATCAAACTGTATAGTGTTCACGTTTCTGATAACTATCGGAATGTAACACAGTGTATAAAACTGAACTGGTTTGTCTGAGAAAGATGGAATCCAGCGCAAAAGCGAGGTTGTATTTCCTCCAACAACAGTTCCTGCACAGATACTAGAATAAACGTATAATTGTTCATCTTTTAAATCGTTATCACAACGGAACTCTAGCAGCGCCATTTTCCATCGACCACTTTGATTAAAAGGAGACGTGATCTGAACTTTAAACGAATATGATTGGTTATCTAAAAATATGTCTTTGTTATCCGTGCTTTTGAACACACAGTACCGACTCATGTTTGCTCATCTGCTGGTTTTATGTCATCTGCATTAATCCATTCGTTGAATTTGGCTGACCAGCCAATAAAGGATACGAGCCACTGCGTTTTTTCCTTATGTCGCCTTTTTCTGATGAGCTGGTCAATTTCCCATAGACTGTTTTGATCTTTTTCGACTCTCTGAAGTTCGCTGCTGTAAAAAGATCCTTCTATCGGCTCATTGTGAAAATCAACCAGGTAGTACACCGGTATGTTTTGCTTATAGCGTCTCGATGCTACTTTAAAAATTTCAGATGTCCATTTTTGTTGGTAATCTTTCCTGAAGACGGTCTTCAAATGCGAAATTCGCACAAGATCACCCAATTTAAATCTGAATTTAGGTCGATTTTGTTTCGATTGGACAATCTTAGGTTTCTGCTGTCCCATTTTCACGGTGTCGACGTACAGTTGTTCCCATAATCGAGACTCATTTGTTGCATCAACATCGGCAGGCGTCATGTTTCCCAGCGATGAATGAGGAGAGTGATTGTAATTGGATACTAAATCTTGAAGTACATCGATGTATCGGTATGTCTTTTTGCTTCGGAAATATATAAACATCATATTTCGCAAAGTTCTTATAAATCGTTCAGCATAGTTTGCCTTTGTGGAATTCTTTGTGCTGAAATAGTAGACATTGTTTGTTTTCAAAAACTTCTTCACATATTGATTGCGAAATTCTGAACCAGGATCGGTTCGTATAGTCCTTGGATGAACTCCCTTTGCAAAAATAGTTTTCAAAGCACCCATAACACTGACTGCCTTTTTATCTAACAGCGGCTGCACATAGGCGTATCTTGAAAATACATCAATGGCCACTAAAAGATGAATTACATTGTCATTGTTCTTTTTTAAATTTTCTACCGATGCTAGATCAACATCCCACATATCATTCAGTCCACCAACTATCACTCTGTTTCTTTTAAATTTATGTTTTGCCGGTCGCTGTAAGCTGTAAGCGTCTTGTTTCTGTAACCATCTTTTTATTTTGTGCAATCCAATTTTGTATTTTCCTTCTTGCCGTACAATATGATACAATTTTTCGGGTCCACTAAATGAGCCTGTTCTCTTGGGATCATAAAACAGTTTACTTAAGTAGGTCTCCATGTTCCGAGCGCGTGTTTGTTACCGTTCCAAGGAAAGCCACCGCTAAATGACACTGATCCAATATTACTCCGTTTATTTAAAGTCCCATTGTCCTATGGATTAGGAAATTGGCTTCTTCCAACCATTTTTAAATATAAACACTGTGGTGACCACTTCATGTGCTCGGACCATGCATTGTCCGTGCTAAGCCACTGGCATAAGCGAACATTACAACAAAAACATTTCACAATATCTCCTTCCCCAGTATAATACATTCCAGCCTCTGCCAGCTCAGATTTTGACGGCGTGATTTGATTCGGCCAACACTTGAATGACTCCAAACGATCTTCATACATGCAGTATTGTGGCGAACTGAAGCACGTTTTAAACACGACGCTTTCATGTGCCATGTTGGGTTTTTAACACCGAACAACAGAGCAAAATAGACTCTTTCAGTTCGCAGAGCTCTTGTAGAAAGTCTTCAGATAATGATAGGTTTCGTGCACCTTTACTTAAACATATCGATAATTTATCCCGACGTCTTACCACCAACACTGAAAAATCATCCTTTAAAGTCATTACCACTTTACATTTTCCCTTGAATTTAACTTCACCTACTTGATTAGAAGGTCGTGGAAGCGTCTTGTCCATATCTAGCATTGCTTGAGCCATTGCAGTATGTCTACTCAAAGTTTGAATACAGCGGTAAATGAACAGCAATGTTTTTGCGCGCAAAAAGTTGCGAAATATCTGGTGACGTTCTGGGCACAGATTGTTGCGATCTATATCGTGATCTTAACGTCAGTCATCAATCTTAGTCTAAGCAGTCCGCATCAAGACTTGTGGTTGATACTTTTGAGTAGCTGTTTAGGATATGTTCTTCCAAATCCTGGTGTAAAATACAAAAATATGGCGAGAATGACGAGCAATGACGACATAGAAAGACGACCGATGTAGTCCAATCAAATTTCGGAATAAAAAATAGTTTCCATGACAACATAAACAAAACAAGGGATTAAACGAAACTCTGTTTATTTTGCTTAAAAAGAGATTGCGTCATGAGTGTGTCCTTTTATTTTCAAACAAAGCAAACGCTCACCAGTCACGACGACATGTGTGTACTTGCTATATATAACTTTTGTTCAAATAAATATATTTGAGTACAAAGTACTTTTTCAATCCTTCAATACTAAACATTGCCGAATTAAACAAAATGGCAACCGAACACATTCAAAAGACGACCTCAAATGCCGACGAGAGAAAAGGTGCAGAAAAGAAACACTTTAACCCGCGACTTATGCTGCAGATTGGAAAGGAACTTTACGTATATGATAGCATATGGGATGGTGAAAAATAAATTCATATAAGAGAGCTACATTTTGAAGATGGAAAGCCTTATCCAACCAGGAAAGGCGTCGCGTTCCCTTTGACAAGATTTGCGGAGTTTGTGGAGCAGTTTTCGTCGATTGCTGAGGTCATTGATAAATATGATCATAAACAAGCTTCACTATGTGTTCACTTGGGAGGAAATTGGTATGTGTCGATACATCAGGGTTATCCTGTCGTCAACATCCGAAAATATTGGTTACCAGAAGATGCAACATGCGTGGTTCCAACGAAGGAAGGACTTGTGCTGACATTTCAACAATTTAATCAATTTCAAACAAATGTGACAATCATACGAAATATTGTGCCGGAACTGTCTTTTAATATTCAATGCTATAAACGCAGAGACCATGTTGCACATTTGTGCTCAGAATGCAATCCTAATGCAAATGTGTACACATGATTGCCTAATTGTTTATCTGTTAAATATGTTTTCAATAAAGAAAATAAACTAATTATTGTTGATATTTTTGTAATAAGGGTAAATAATTTAAAACAATGAGTGTTTGTCTTAAAGATTTAATTTATTAAATATTGCACGGATAACTAAGGAACTTGATATTAAGTGATTGCGTAAATCCACTTAAGAAACACTTCACTGGGATTGATCATACCAGACAGGATTAACTATCCACTTAATTATTGGGATTAATCATACCAGACCGGATTAACTATTACTTAATTAATGCATCAATCAAACAATCATACCAGACAGGATTAACTATCCACTTAATTATTGCCTTAATCCACAATGACACGGATTGATCATACCAGACAGGATTAATAATTACTTTATTATTGCGTAAATCCACTTAACAAACACTTCACTGGGATTAATCATACCAGACAGGATTAAGTATTACGTCATAATCCTTGCTCTTGCTCCAGCTTGAACTTTGAAAAACGTTTCGCTCTCACACATACCTACTTGTGATACACTGAATAACACTTAACACCTACTTGACAGGGATTATGACACCAAGGATAAATGCACACTGATGTAATGGAATCACAGAAAAGATAAGCTGATCCGAACGTTTGCGTCTGCTCTGGGTCTACAAACAGTTCAGGATTCAGTTAATAAATTTCTGCAAAACACCCCTGTGCACAATGAATGAACTGGATAAGATCGTTAATAAGAAGAAACCAATTTATAAATTTAACGGGTAACAGTGAATAAAGCTCACTTCAATGATTTTTTTGTAATACTCACTTCGATGAGTTTAATAATAATCATAATAATAATAATAATAATAATAATACATTTTCAAATCAGTAAAAATAATAATAATAATAACAATAATAATAATAATACATTTTCAAATGAGTTTTATTTAATTTAATATAAAATTATTTTAAATGATTCCATTTAAACTATTGTTAACCCGCGGTAAAGTGTTTAAATATAAAAGGGATGTGTTAATCCGCTTATTGGGATGTGTTAATCCCTCTATTGACAATCCGCGAGATGTGCTATTGTCCCGTTTTTGATGTGCTTTTGTCCTACTTGGGATGTGCTATTGTTAAAAAATGCCCTCAGGGTGGGCTGGAACTCTCATTTTCCTACTACTCTCACCTGTCACATAGTGACAGGGTGAGCTTTTGTGATCACCCTTCGTCCGTCGTCCGTCGTCCGTTCACAATTGTTGTCCGCACTCTAGCGGTCATAATTTTTATCCGATCTTCTTCAAACTTAGTCAGAATGTTTATCTCATTGATATCTAGATCAAGTTCGAAACTGGGTCATGTGACCTTGAAATCTAGGTCACTAGGTCAAATTATAGAAAAATCTTGTCCGCACTGTAGCAGTAAAAAAATCTTGTCTGCACTCTAGTGGTCTTCATTTTGGTGCAATCTTCTTTAAACTTGGTCAGAATGTTTATCTCAATGATATCTAGATCAAGTTCGTAACTGGGTCATGTGACCCTTAAAACTAGGTCAGTAGGTCAAATTAAGGAAAAAGCTTGTCTGCACTCTAGAGGTCTTAATTTTGGTTGGACCTTCTTCAAGCTTGGTCAGAAAGTATATTTCGATGATATCTAGGTCAAGTTTGAAAACTGGGTTATGTGACCTTGAAATCTAGGTCACTAGGTCAAATTATATAAAAATCTTGTCTGCACTCTAGCAGTCTTAATTTTGGTCCGATATTCTTCAAACTTGGTCAGAATGTTTATCTCAATTATATCTAGGTCAAGTTTGACAATTGAGCGATTTAGGGCCAATTGGCGCTCTTGTTAATCCTAGTGAGGGATGCAATTACTTGAGCAAATTGTAAGATAAGAAGGTAAGAACACACAATACACTAAAACTATCATGTTAATTTTTTATATTTATGCTCCTTTGCAATAAATTCCCGCATATAGCAATGTTTTCATTTAATTAAATTTGCCTGCATTCATCTCTGCGTGTATTCATAATGAAAGAGAAGTGTGTAAATGACGTCACGCCTCGTTGTTTTATCTCTCGCGAGACAACGAGATGTCAACAATGCCCGCTCTCGTGCTAAGCTCGCAAAAAAACTACGATTATCAATGTAATCAAAACTAAGTTTTACAATTATCATATTCGTCGTCATCGATTGATTACGAAAATGGAATTGTTCAAAATATGTTTTATCATCTAAACGAATGTTATAACCAGCCGAACGTATTTCTTTAACTATAACAAGAAAGTGTTGCATGTAATTAATAAATACGGGTGAAAACACGAAACTGACCTGTGGCTAAAATACCTCTCAAGTATACACAAATTTTTTGATGCTATAAAGAAATAATATTACATGTGGTTACGAAACAAGGCCCTAAAATAAATATTTTAAAATGTAAATTTATGTATACCTCCTTCTATGTTGGTAAATTATTATCATTATTTTCCTATTACATTACAAATCATTACTTTTACAATACTTTTACAACGCTTCCCAATCTTATTTTACAGCCGTGTTAAAGACTTGCCTTTGTATATCATATCGTGTACATTCTCTTTTATTTCATCTTTACAGTTGCAGGCTAATACACTGACGATTCACGCAAATGACATTACAAAAGTCATCCATGATAATATAGGAGGATCCATTAGCACGCAACACCAAGCTGTGTTACAAGATATACAGAAACATTTGTGCGCTGTTAAGACAGCTTCTATAGATGCCATTGATGAAATTATCACAGCTAAGTTAACTGCACTTGATGATATACGCAAAGAAACTGAGCTGAAAAAGACAGAAATCAACGTGCATACTGGCCAAAAGAAACAAGATTTTGACGAACACGCTGGCTTATTGAAGAAATCTATCAATGTACTCGGGAATCAAAAGAAGCAAGATATTGACGCGCACGCAGATCACAAAAAACATGATATCGATCTGCTTGCGGATCAAAAGGAGCAAGATATCGGTGTGTACATTAACCAAAAGAAGCAAGATATTGACGTGCATGCGGATCACAAAAAGCAAGATATTGATAAACACGTGGATCAAAAGAAGCAAGATACAGAGGTGCACATTGACCAAAAGAAGCAAGATATCGACATGCACACGGATCAAACGAAACAAGGTATCGACGTGCACGCGGATCAAAAGAAACAAGATATCGACGTACACGCGGATCAAAATAAACAAGATATTGACGTCCACGCGGATCAAAAGAAACAAGATATCGGCATGCATGCGGATCAAAAGAAACAAGATATCAACGTGCACGCGGATCAAAATAAACAAGATATTGACGTCCACGCGGATCAAAAGAAACAAGATATCGACGTGCACGTGGATCACAAGAAACAAGATATCGACCTGCACGCGGATAAAAAGAAACAAGATATCGACGTGCACGCGGATAAAAAGAAACAAGATATCGACGTGCACGTGGATCAGAAGAAACAAGATATCGACATGCAAGCGGATCAAAAGAAACAAGATATCGACATGCACGCGGATCAAAAGAAACAAGATATCGACGTGCACGCGGATCAAAAGAAACAAGATATTGACGTGCACGCGGATCAAAAGAAACAAGATATCGACGTTTACGCGGATCAAAAGAAACAAGATATCGACCTGCACGCGGATAAAAAGAAACAAGATATCGACGTGCACGCGGATAAAAAGAAACACGATATCGACGTGCACGCGGATCAAAAGAAACAAGATATCGACATGCACGCGGATCAAACGAAACAAGGTATCGACGTGCACGCGAATCAAAAGAAACAAGATATTGATAAACACGTGGATCAAAAGAAGCAAGATACAGAGGTGCACATTGACCAAAAGAAGCAAGATATCGACATGCACACGGATCAAACGAAACAAGGTATCGACGTGCACGCGGATCAAAAGAAACAAGATATCGACGTACACGCGGATCAAAATAAACAATATATTGAGGTCCACGCGGATCAAAAGAAACAAGATATCGACGTGCACGCGGATCAAAAGAAACAAGATATCGACCTGCACGCGGATAAAAAGAAACAAGATATCGACGTGCACGCGGATAAAAAGAAACAAGATATCGACGTGCACGCGGATCAAAAGAAACAAGATATCGACATGCAAGCGGATCAAAAGAAACAAGATATCGACATGCACGCAAATCAAAAGAAACAAGATATCGACATGCACGCGGATCAAAAGAAACAAGATATCGACGTGCACGCGGATCAAAAGAAACACGATATCGACATGCACGCGGATCAAAAGAAGCAAGATCTCGATTTGTATACTGATAAGAAGAAACAAGAAATTGCTGTTTTAGGAAAGCAAGAAGTTAAAACTGGCAGTCAAATAAAGGAAGAAGAATATGCAGGTATGTGTATAAAAGTATACGATGTGTTTTATATACAAAAATTTTTTTGAAGATGATAGATATGTTATACAAACATAAATTACTTTCCATTTGATCTGATACTATGTTATATTTCATATAATTTGAAATTCTCGTTCGACTTTTATCAAAATTGGAGACCAAACTATAGAGGATACGGAAGAGTATACTGACCCCCCCCCCCCCTTAAATCTTTTATAAGGGTACAATTGTAAGGAATATACATAATATCACTTTATATTTGTATATTTTTATCAAACTTATACATATATTTTATATTTATCTCCTAGGTTTTATTGCTGTAATAAAAGTTATCTGACCAGAAGTCGTGTGTTAATTTTAACTGAAATACAATTTCCTTCTTAAAAATCGAAATAATATTCTGCGAAATATATATGTCATTGTAACAAACAGCTTGCTATATCATAAATATAATATAAATAAAATTGGAACACGACTTATATGATAAATATAATATATAATTTGAGAGAAACAGAAAATTACATATTCCTCCTCATGTATCAACTTACTACGGTGTTCCTACGGGGCCATCGTTGTTCCTACGGGGCCATTTCGACCTCTTGCGCGACACCACGAAGACGCAAAAACAAGATGCGAAATCGCGAAACAACGATGCGAGATCGCGAAACGATGATGCAAAAAATATCGCGCAAAAAAACAACAACGAAGCAAAGTCGCAAAAATACGAAGCGAGGACGCAAAAATTAATATTGCGCTTTAGCGTCGTACTTTCACGACCTCGCATCGTTGTTTCGCGTTCTCGAATCTTGTTTTCGAGTTTTCGTGGTCTCAGCCTCGTGATAGCGAGACCACGTAAACGCGACAACACGATGCGAAATCGCGAAAGTACGATACGAGGTGTTATGTTATTTCGCGCCCTCGCATCGTGCATTTGCAATCTCGTATCGTTGTTATGCGATCTCTCATCGTGTTTTCGCGGTTTTGTGATCTCGCCTTTTAATCAGCTAACTCAAACATGACAAATAGAATAAAGTTAGGGATCAACAGGTTAGAAATAAGTCAATTAGTCAACAGGCAAGGGTAAGAACCATCAGTTTGAAAAAAGGCAAAAGCAAACTGTCATGTTGGCATGGCCTGTGTGTCTAAATGAACTCGATCAGAAGACCATGCCTTATAGTGCCTTAAAAGTTATAAAACAAATAGAATCCAAAGAATTCCTATAGATCAAACATGGAAAAGCAATACGTTTTCGGTTCGCTGACCTTCAGGAGAAGTACGATGCAAGATCGCGAAACAACGGAGCGATATCACAAAAGTACGATGCAAGGGCGCGATTTTGATATCGCGCCCTCGCGTCTTATTTAGGCGATCTCTAGTCGTGCTTTCACGTTTTCATGGGCTCGCTGTCCTCAGAAAAACACGATGGCGAGAACACAAAAGCATCTATGCGAGGTCGCGAAAGTAGGATGCGAGTACCTACCAGCATCGTACTTTTGTTACCTCTTATCGTGTTTTTTTTTGCGATCTTGCATCGTGGTTTCGTGGTCTCGAATCGAGTTGTCGCGTTTTTATGGTCCCGCCCAAGAGGTCAACAGGGCGAAACAATTATGGCCCCAACGGAACACCCTAACTTTTTATGGC
>JAZAYU010001284.1:0-63413 GCA_038501625.1 Corbicula japonica | reverse complement strand
GGCGGAGATAACTTCAACAATGATTTATAATGTGTGTATAAAAGCTGTACAAAAACTTCAGTTCCTTTTCCGAATCTGAATAAGGAATAAGGAACCAGTTCCCGTTTCCTTTTTCGAATCTGAATAAGTAATAAGGAACCAGTTCCCGTTTCCTTATTCGAGCGAATAAGGAACTGGAAAATATAATGAAATGTAGTTGATTGTTTCCTTTCTCCGAACAGTTTCTAGATAAAACCCGCTGTTATGACCAAGGGGGAGATAACTTTAACAATTATTGATAATGTGTGTATGAAATCTGTACAAAAACTTCAGTCCCTTTTTCGAATCTGAATAGGAATAAGGAACCAGTTCCCGTTTCCTTATTCGAATCTGAAAAAGGAATAAGGAACCAGTTCCCGGTTCCTTATTCGAGCGAATAAGGAACTGGCAAATATAATGAAATGTAGTTGATTGTTTGTTTTCTCCGAACAGTTTCTAAATAAAACCCGTTGTTATGAACAAGGGGGAGATAACTTCAACGATGTTTGATAATGTGTGTATGAAATCTGTACAAAAACTTCAGTTTCTTTTTCGAATCTGAATAAGGAATAGGGAACCAGTTCCCGTTTCATTTTTCGAATCTGAATAAGGAATAAGGAACCAGTTCCCGTTTCCTTATTCGAGGGAATAGGGAACTGGCAAATATAATGAAATGTAGGTGAATATTTGTTTTCAACGAGCAGTTTCTAGATAAAACCCGTTGTTTTGAACAAGGGGGAGATAACTTCAACGATGATTGATAATGTGTGTATGAAATCTGTACAAAAACTTCAGTTTCTTTTTCGAATCTGAATAAGGAATAGGGAACCAGTTCCCGTTTCCTTATTCGAATCTGAATAAGGAATAAGGAACCAGTTCCCGTTTCCTTATTCGAGCGAATAAGGAACTGGCAAATATAATGAAATGAAGTTGATTGTTTGTTTTCTCCGAACAGTTTCTAGATAAAAGCCGTTTTTATGAACAAGGGGGAGATAACTTCAACAATATTTGATAATGTGTGTATGAAATCTGTACAAAAACTTCAGTTCCTTTTTCATATCTGAATAAGGAATAAGGAACCAGTTCCCGTTTCCTTATTCGAATCTGAATTGGCAAATATAATTAAATGTAGTTTATTGTTTGTTTTCTCAAAGCAGTTTGTAGATAAAACCCGTTGTTCTGAACAAGGGGGAGAAAAGTTGAATGAACAGTTCCTGTTTCCTTATTTGAGCGAATAAGGAACTGGCAAATATGTTCAATTTTAGTTGAATTTTTAATACCAAACCGGCTTTAAGGTAAATCCGTTGATCTGACTATAGGTGATATAGCTTCAACAATGATAGTTTTATGTGTGAGAAAGCTGTTCTGATTCTGATACCTCAGGTCCTTTTTGGAATCTTTATAAGAAATATGGAACTAGTTTCCGTTTACTTACTCTGTCATATAAGGAACTTAAGGAACTGACAAATATTGGCTGCGTTTCATTAAGAATTTACGATAGTATCGTATCGTAAACTGCGATGCCCATTTACGAAAGAATTTACGAATGTGACAAACGCGTTTCATAAAGACCTAGGTCCCTATCAGTCTAAAAACAGCCGTTTCCGGGCGCGAGGTTTTTAGCGCGCACCTGTCAAACACAAAAAATGGCGACTTCCATGAAACTGAAATTTCTTTAATTTAGCTATTTTGATGAAACTTCCGTCGTTTCCTACATGTAGATAATATAATAATAGAGGACAATGATCATTAAACTTCATTCCTCCTGGGTTCCAGACCCTGCTGTCCGAGAAAACACGTGAAATAACCGGTAAGTTAAAGTACAACACTGAAGTGAAAACAATCACTGACAATGTATATAACAATAGCCTGAATAGGATTATAAGTGTTTACATAATTTGAAAATCGGTCTTGTAAACAATAAATTGTTATAATTGGCTTTTCAAACATAATTTTATCTGGCAATGTCAAAAATTATAATGTCGAGCAGTGCAATTGATCAGCCTGATAGGGGTGGGGTCAATGGGTTAAATGATCGTTCTGAATAATGAATTGTACACCATAGTGCTATGAAGGTGATGAGGTGTGAAAAGAAAATAATCGTCTTAAAGCGTGGTAATATGTTCATTGTTAGGTTGTAGCAGAACATTCTGACTTGACAATAGGTTGTCCCGGAGAAATATTCATCATTCAGCATTTCGTCTGATCAGGATCTGCACTGGTCCCGTTAACTATGAAATCTTAACTATGAAACTATATTGCGAAGTTTATTTTTTCAGCTTTTGAAGAAAGACAATACTATTTTGAAAATTAAATTGTTAACATTTAGTTTAATTATGACTCTCAGATAAATGTCTACCACTTAATATGTATGTGTTTGCTATATAAGCACTTTGTGTTTAATGCAATAAATGTGATTGTTGTTGTTGTTGTTGCTTAAAGCCAACAGTGCAGATCCTGATCAGACGGCATGGATGTGCCAGCTTACACATACAGTTGACAGTTCTAATCTTCTGTTCACTGATTAAAAAATAATCTAGAAACAACAGCAGCAACCAGTAAAATTATAATAATTATTTTATAATAATCAGTTGGTCTGATCAATTCAAATGGTCTTTGGAAACTAACTATGAAAACCTGTCATGAAACTGATGTCTTTAATTTTCCTTACATCTTTCTTGTGTCAAAAACAAGTTTAGGATTGGAAGATTGGAATCACATAATAGCATACCTGAAACTTTTTATTGCAATGACTGGTGGTTTTATTAACACCTATATAGTATATGTATCTTGTATTTAAATTTTTACTTCAGTTAAGAAGAAAAGACAGTTGGAAGGATGAGTCCCTGCAGCTGACCTTATTATAGTTGCTGTTTAATTCACAAGATCTGGTTACGTACATGGACGAACATTTTATTGACTCCAAGGTATTTCTGATGATCATTTATGTTTCTAAAACTTAAGTGACCTCAATACCGTAAATTGGGATATTTTGGCGTCGTGATATTTTGTCCATTTTGCCCCATAATACCTGTGTTTTATTTTGGCCAGTTTAATTTTGGCCATTTATCATTGTGTGGCAAAAAATAAACACAGATACGTTTTTTTGTCACGTGTAATGCATAAAATATTTTAAGATCGACATTTTCAGAACATTTATTGCAGCACACAATAATCCAACAAACTGAATGAAATACAGTAATTATATTAAAAATTATGAGATTTATCTTGTTGGTTTGATAAGCGATAAATAGTGGTCAGCTTCTATGACGTGTAAAAGTCAATCTATATTGTTGTTGTGTTTGCACTAAATGGGCTGCGGTCACCCGATTTACCGAAATCAACCGAATTACCGAAATCAACCAAAATCGACCGGGAATTACCGAAATCAACTTTATAAATTCATTTTTCCCCGTTATTAATGCTTATTTAATAATTATTGTGATTATAAAATGAATATTTATGAAAATAAAGATGATTCAATTCAGAAATTTGATTTGAAATTGTAAAAATGACCGTAGATGTGCGTACTAACATATAACGTTGTATGCCACAAACCGAAATCGGCGAGTTAACTTCCTATTTATATATTAAGTATGGCGTAAATCTGAAATAGATTGTTATAAATAAAAAATTTGTTCATACTGATATGTTAATACGTGTTTTTTTTTTCATTAAATTTCCTTAAAACTTGCTCAAAAAGTCAGCGTGCGAATTTCCGAAAGCGGGTCGCAAAGAGATACCGAACTACCGAAATCGACTTTTAAATTCATTTTCCCCAGTTATAAGTGATACATTATTTATTAATTGTGATAATATTATGAATGTTCATTAAAAACGTAGAATTTTCAAATCAGAAATTTCATTAGACTCATAAAAATGACCGTAGATATGCGTACTAACTTATAACGTTACATACCGAAATCGGCTTGAAAATTTCATATTTATGTCATAAATATAGCGCATACAGCGTAGTGTTGTGGAAATTTGACTGTTGAAACTCTTTTGAGTTAGCAAAGGGTCCTGTATGAACTTTCCTCTCTCTCTGTGAAGGATATCTTCTTCACGCCCGCCTGTTTCAAGTGTTCAACAATAGCACCAATAAATCCGGCGAGGTCTTTAGGTCTCGTGTCGTGTATAAAATCATTACACCCTATCGTGAGTATAACTACTTGGGGCTTGAATTCCTTCAGTTTCTGCATAGCTTCCGCTGAGTAAAGCTCTGCTGTCGTGCCACCAACTCCGAAGAATCGTTGGAACCAGTAAGTAAACCAAATAAAATATTTATTTTTGTAGTTATATTAATGTTACTAAATAGTATATATCTATATTATTAGGCACTAGTTTGCTTTAATCAGTTCTCAAATAAAATGATTAAAGATTCAATTTTGGTATCGTACTATTTAATTACTGTATACGGTATAATAATAATTCACTCTATACCTTCATATTTACGGTAATTTGCGTATATCCCGATACGATTTATGTAACTTTATTACATTTATAGCTTATTCATATTCAAACTTGTAGGCATTTTGTTTAAAATTTTTAGAACAATTTATTAAAGATTTACGCAATTAATTTTGCAATTTCAAATGAAATTCTGAATTAAATCTTCTTAAATTTTAATGAACATTCCTTATGAATTCACAATTAATAAAAAAGGAACTAATAACTGGGGAAAATGAATTTAAAAAGTCGGTTCCGGTAGTTCGGTATCTCTTTGCGACTCGCTTTCGGATATTCGCTCGAAAATTTTCACTTACCGTACAAGAGCAGCACTGGCGTCGTAAGTATCTCCATTGAAAGCACAACTTCTGCACACAAATCTCATGTTACTTGGTGTCCAAGTATTAAGCACCTCCAAGCTAATGTCACAACATTTGGCATGGTACCAACACTTACAATAATAACACTGTATAGACTCAGATTTGCATTCACTAGAACACGAGGCACAATTACCGGCCAGGGGTTTTTTCCTTAACAAACTGACGCTGGTAGTCAGCGTCTTCCCCTAGAAAAAAAATTCCCCACAAAAAATTTTTTCCCCAACAAAAATCAATTTCCCCCTTGTAAAGTGATATTTTTTAGTTTCCTGCAAAAATAATGTCAGACAACCTCCATCCCACTGCATTTTATAACAACTGATTGTTCACATTATTGTATCAATATATTCAAGCTGTACTTATTCAATTCAAAATGGATTATTGTGCCTCGTGTTCTAGTGAATGCAAATCTGAGTCTATACAGTGTTATTATTGTAAGTGTTGGTACCATGCCAAATGTTGTGACATTAGCTTGGAGGTGCTTAATACTTGGACACCAAGTAACATGAGATTTGTGTGCAGAAGTTGTGCTTTCAATGGAGATACTTACGACGCCAGTGCTGCTCTTGTACGGTAAGTGAAAATTTTCGTAAAACTTTTTCCAAAAGCAAGCGAGCGAATATCCGAAAGCGAGTCGCAAAGAGATACCGAACTACCGGAACCGACTTTTTAAATTCATATTCCCCAGTTATTAGTTCCTTTTTTATTAATTGTGAATTCATAAGGAATGTTCATTAAAATTTAAGAAGATTTAATTCAGAATTTCATTTGAAATTGCAAAATTAATTGCGTAAATCTTTAATAAATTGTTTAAAAATTTTAAACAAAATGCCTACAAGTTTGAATATGAATAAGCTATAAATGTAATAAAGTTACATAAATCGTATCGGGATATACGCAAATTACCGTAAATATGAAGGTATAGAGTGAATTATTATTATACCGTATATAATAATTAAATAGTACGATACCAAAATTGAATCTTTAATCATTTTATTTGAGAACTGATTAAAGCAAACTAGTGCCTAATAATATAGATATATACTATTTAGTAACATTAATATAACTACAAAAATAAATATTTTATTTGGTTTACTTACTGGTTCCAACGATTCTTCGGAGTTGGTGGCACGACAGCAGAGCTTTACTCAGCGGAAGCTATGTAGAAACTGAAGGAATTCAAGCCCCAAGTAGTTATACTCACGATAGGGTGTAATGATTTTATACACGACACGAGACCTAAAGACCTCGCCGGATTTATTGGTGCTATTGTTGAACACTTGAAACAGGCGGGCGTGAAGAAGATATCCTTCACAGAGAGAGAGGAAAGTTCATACAGGACCCTTTGCTAACTCAAAAGAGTTTCAACAGTCAAATTTCCACAACACTACGCTGTATGCGCTATATTTATGACATAAATATGAAATTTTCAAGCCGATTTCGGTATGTAACGTTATAAGTTAGTACGCATATCTACGGTCATTTTTATGAGTCTAATGAAATTTCTGATTTGAAAATTCTACGTTTTTAATGAACATTCATAATATTATCACAATTAATAAATAATGCATCACTTATAACTGGGGAAAATGAATTTAAAAGTTGATTTCGGTAGTTCGGTATCTCTTTGCGACCCGCTTTCGGAAATTCGCACGCTGACTTTTTGAGCAAGTTTTAAGGAAATTTAATGAAAAAAAAAACACGTATTAACATATCAGTATGAACAAATTTTTTATTTATAACAATCTATTTCAGATTTACGCCATACTAAATAGGAAGTTAACTCGCCGATTTCGGTTTGTGGCATACAACGTTATATGTTAGTACGCACATCTACGGTCATTTTTACAATTTCAAATCAAATTTCTGAATTGAATCATCTTTATTTTCATAAATATTCATTTTATAATCACAATAATTATTAAATAAGCATTAATAACGGGGAAAAATGAATTTATAAAGTTGATTTCGGTAATTCCCGGTCGATTTCGGTTGATTTCGGTAATTCGGTTGATTTCGGTAAATCGGGTGACCCAATGGGCTGAATTTTCACCTGTGACATATTTTAGTGTGTTTAATTTTGGCCTTTTCATCATGGTGGCCAATTAGACAAATTATTAACCAAGGCCAAAATAAACCAATTTACGGTATGTGGTTGATATTTCTCAAAAATATATGATTCATTGTAAAATTATTAATTAAGTTTGATTGATTGAAATTTTCAGTAATTCAACAGATATTTATTTAATTTTTAACAGTCACTTACATGTATGTCTAGAAATTTTGAAAAAAAAAAACATACATTATAACACTTTACTCATTATATACAGGTTTTGTTGCATGTTCATACAGTGTACGAGGGTAGTCCCAATAAATCGTAGACTTTTTGAATAAAAAGAAAACTACAGAACACATCTTTAAGCAAATTTCACAGTTAGTTAAGACATCATTTGGTAACAGGTATGCTGAATTTCAACGAAAAATCTTTTAAAATAAAGAAATTACACACACTTCATTAAACCGAGATAGCGATTGGCGACGCAGTTCAAAAAGCACCATGATTTTGAATTCAATAATTTACTTTAAACAGTTAATACATTACACAGTGCCATTTTAGCGGCTAATTGTTAATGTTGCCTTAATTGGTGATAATTCTGAAATCAATATGCAAAGTTTCAAAAAGTTGCCATAATTTGTATAAGAGTAGTGCTGGTTTCATGAGTAAATATTAACTTCTAATTAAAATCGCGACGTTTGAAGAAGCTGCGGCGCACATTTCGATCATCCAATATTGTGATAAAAGCGAATTGACGCCAAAAGACATGATTAAGGAATAAAAACAAGTTAAAAAGCATTCTCATTTCTAGAGCGTTAGTATACAAAAGTGGCACAGAAAGTTTTCGCATGGCGAAACGGACATAATACTCAGAATCAGTCATCCCCCGTACTCGCTAGACCTTGCTCCGGTAGACGTTGTGTACTTTCGGGCTCATAGGTCGCAAATCTCAGATCTCTGACGAGATCAGAAAGCTTGGCCTTCAGCAAAATTCTTGAAATAATGTAACAGAGTGTTACATTAATTTATTTAATAGTCCGGTGATCAGACACAGTGAGTGTATCAAAATGCTGAAGAGTACTTCAGGAAGGAGTAACGGTATGCTGTGTGAGCATTTTAATGACGTTGCGATGTGCGCCGCTGGTCGACAGGTCGAATTGTTAAAATGTTTCCAATTTCTTTATGGTAGTCTATTTTTCTTTGATATTTCATCTACAAATTACCAATTAATGTTTTAACTAACTGTGAAAGTTGCATATATATGTGTTCAGTAGTTTTCTTTTCATTCAGATAGTCTACGATTTATTGGGACAACCTTCGTATATCCAGATCAACTGGCACATCTGTAGCTTCTGATCAGGATCTAAACTGTTCGCATTTCAATCAGAAACAACCTAATGAATTAAACAGCAAACAAAGTAAATCATGATCAGACAATTTCTATATGTATCGGCTGATCTTGATCTACACTGTCCATCTGTGAATAACAACAGCCAGATTGCATGGAGTAAAGGGTTAAATTTCAGTATTAATACCATTTTGTTAATTGTCATTCCTTTAATATAAATAATGAATGTAATACATGAAAAATCTCTCATGTGCAACATTTATTTATTTAACTTGTATAATAATTCTTATAGAAATGTGTTACAGAGTCATCAAACCATTTGCCTCCATTAAATTTTGGCAATAATAGTAAAGCCACATGTATTTCACTATTTGGAATAGCCCTGAGCTTAATGATTTAACTCTGTTAACAACGTTAAACTGCTAATGCCAGTGCTTATTTATAATTTATATAGTGAATGGGTTTTTTAAATTTATGATGTATTTTTAAATGTTAATCTATAAATGCCTACTGAAACAGTTATTCTCTTCCAAAAATTTTTTATTGTTAACCCCCTTTTCAGTTTAATAAATATGGTACATTAAGGAATTAACAGGGTTATTTGAAATAATTTTCCTCTCATCATTTACTTGATAATGTAGATGTATATCAGTATTGGTTTATCTTCAAACTGAAGTTAATACAATTTGAAGACTGGCTCATATGTTGAAGACTGGCTCATATGTACTGACATTATTTCCTTATTATTAATTTAAATGTTTTCATTTTCAGATTTATGAATGGTGAGAAGGAAAGAGCAGCTAGAAACAGACTATTAAAACATTCCCCTTGACATGGATGACTGTATTTAATTGTAAAATGTTACTGAGAATAAAGAATTATGAAAACAAGTTCAAATTGAATTTCTAGACAAAAAAAGGGATACACAGTATAGCCATGTGGTTTCTCTATTAACTGTAACCGGGTGACATTAATGCCTCTTTAGTCTGAATGATACATGATTATCTGTCAGATGCTAGTTTTCACTTTCTCATATTAATTGGATAACAGTAACTGTCCCTGGTATTACAGTCACTTTTAAGTGTTTGTGCGCTGTTCCTGCATGTCTGCAAAGGCTTTAATGAAACTTGGAAAACTAATGTAACAAAGGGCTTCTGGCCATGTAACAGGAATGTTGTGGTTGGCCTAAATTTGCATGAGTTATGGCCGATGTGCTATTTTTATATATACAATTTATATTGTACAGAGTGCATCTTAAGATGGGACGCATTATGTTAGGGCATTGTCCATCCATCCAGGTGTCTGTTGTTTTCAGGATGACAGCAGCTGTCCTAAAGTCAGCAATACTTGGGTAATGTGATTAAGTCGATGGTCTAGGTCACATGATCAAATATGACAAATGGCAAAGTTTGTCTGGACAATAGCTGGACATTGTTTATGCCTACAGTCAACACTCCTGGTGTGTTGAAAGCCCTTGATTGGAGAATGATTCCTACTGATATTGAGATCACTACGTTAAAGGTCATGATAATCAAATCAAAGTTATGATTTTTCACCAAAGCTCATTTTTTGTGTCGCCCTTTCAAAGAAATGACAATACATAGGAATCGCTTTGTCTGTTCGTTCAGACTGTCTGTACATCTGTCCATCACGAAAACTTAACATTCACTATAACTTTGCCATTTCTTAATATTTCTTTATGAAACGTTCAAATTACATAGCTTATGAAAACACACTCATGATGATGCCAAATTCTTTAGGTCAAGGTAACATTTGATGGAGTTATGCCCCTTTTGTACGTGGATTTTGACCTGAAAACATAACATTGACTAAAACTTTGCCATTTTTCAATATTTCTTCATGAAACTTTCAAATTATATTGTTTATGACAACATGCTCATGGTGATGCTGAATTCTTTAGGTCAAGTTCACTTTTGATGGAGTTATGCCCCTTTTTGTACTTGGATTTTTGCATGAAAACTTAACGTTTGCAATAACCTTGCCAGTTCTTATCATTTCTTAAATTAAATAAATTATATTGCCTATGACAAAAAGCTCATGATAGTGCCAAATTCTTTAGGTCAAAGTCACATTTGTTGGAGTTATGCCCCTTTTTGTACTTGTATGTTGGCATGAAAACTTAATGTTGGCTATAATCTTGCCATTTCTCAACATTTCTTCATGAAACTTTTAAATTTTTTTGCTCAAAACAACATACTCGTGATGATGACAAGTTGTTTTGGCCAAAAAGGGGTTATGCCCCGTTTTGAACTTGCATTTTTTTCCGACATTGTACCAGAGGGCGATACGAGTGTTCAACTGAACACCCATCTAGTTATATACCAGTATTCTATAACAGAAATGGGGTTTATACTTTAAATATGTCTTATCATCAACTGTTTGGACTTAAACCTCTGCTGTTCCTTATAATTTTTAACTTCTCTTTTCGATATATTTTTGACGAGAGCATAACTCGTAACATGTAATATGATCTTAGTTGAACTTGACTAAAGGCATTCCAAATTGGTAGCCGAAATTGGGAAATCTAAACAAGATAAAAGCCAGTATGCGATCTTTTAAATTTCATGACAATTAACTGTTTACTCCCTCAATATATATATGGGTTTATTGCATATATGCAACAGTGTTTATCCAGATCAGCTTGCAAATTTGTGCGATCTGATGTCTACACTGTTCACTTCTTGTTCAGAAATAACCCAATGTATCACAAAATTCAAAGTGTAGATCCAGACCAGATGGCAAGTGTACATCTTGATCAGATGGCAAATGTAGACCTAGATTAGATGGTGCTGATGACAGCAATATCCAATGGTTAATATCTTCTTTGAACTTAAATTGGTTCATTAAGCTAAATATGAATATCAGTAATTAACAGTATTTTGATAACATGAACAAAACATCTTTTTGTTAAATTTCTGGTTCTTTTAAATATAATTTATTTAGCATGTTTCGTTCCAACATCTTTTGGAGGTAGCCTTGATTCTGAGACAGAAATTAAAAAAAAGAAGTAAGCCTTTTTTGCTATGAAAATGAATTCACACATAACTGTCATTATACATGTATATATTACATGTATCAATAATCAACCGTATACAAATGGTTATGTGTTTTGACAATTGTTGATTTGTGTAAGAGTGTTGATTATTCACTGCTCCTTATGTCTTAACTTGATGTTATATTTTGCTTTAAATTTCGATATCACAACATATCTTCAGCATTGCAATATAAGTTTAGGCTTAAAAGAACAAAAGCAAAATAACCAAATGCACCATCGTTGGGTCCCAAGCCCTGTGTGAGAAAGCAGGAGCGACTTTTTTGTCTACATATTAATAGTTATAATAATATCTCCCTGATCTTTCATTTTAAAAATAATTCTTTGAAATCCGCCCTCCATTTAAAAAAAAGATTACTACTTATTGCAGTTATTTCTTCTTTTCGGTGGTCAAGTCAAAATAACGACCACGTTAATAAATCACAATATCAATTTTATTCATATATTTATTAATAATTTCATTCATTTATGATTGATACATAAGCCATTTTTCTTATCAAAATACATTTGACTTATTTTCCAAAAAATGCCTAACTGCAGAGTAATTCACATTTTTTCCCCTATATATTCTATGCGTTAAAGCTGCGTATTTTCTATATGTTTATATTGGCTGGGTTAAAAGCTGCGTTTTATTCAGGCCCCTTTATTACTAGCTGTTTTAGTGTTGTACCTTTTTTTCTTAACGTATCAGAAATAACTGTTGAAAGAAATTATATCTCCTTTGTTGATTGTTTAGCGATAATGAGACAAATCAAGAAGAGAAGGCGAATGTGCTCTATCTAAGATAATATTTGACAGTTCCTTATACGACAGAGTAAGTAAACTAGTTCCATAATTATTTCTTATTAAAATTCCAAAAAGGAACTGAGGTACATTGTATCAGAATCAGAACAGCTTTCTCAAACATATAACTATCATTGTTGAAGTCATATAACCAATATTCAGATCAACGGATTATACCTAAAAGCCGATCTGGTAATAACAAATTCAACTACAATTGATCATACTTGCCAGTTCCTTATTCGCTCGAATAAGGAAACGGGAACTGGTTCCTTATTCCTTATTCAGATTCGAATAAGGAAACGGGAACTGGTTCCTTTTTCCTTATTCAGATTCGAAAAAGGAACTGAAGTTTTTGTACAGATTTCATACACACATTATCAATCATTATCGACGTTATCTCCCCCTTGTTCAGAAAAACGGGTTTTATCTAGAAACTGCTCGGAGAAAACAAGCAATCTACTACATTTCATTATATTTGCCAGTTCCTTATTCGCTCGAATAAGGAAACGGGAACTGGTTCCTTATTCCTTATTCAGATTCGAATAACGAAACGCGAACTGGTTCCTAAGTCCTTATTCAGATTCGAAAAAGGAACTGAAGTTTGTGTACAGATTTCATACACACATCGTCAATCATTGTCGAAGTTATCTCCCCTTGTTCAGAACAACGGCTCAGGGAAAACAAACACTCAACTTCATTTCATTATATTTGCCAGTTCCTTATTCGCTCGAATAAGGAAACGGGAACTGGTTCCTTATTCCTTATTGAGATTCGAATAAGGAAACGGGAACTGGTTCCTTATTCCTTATTCAGATTCGAAAAAGGAACTGAAGTTTTTGTACAGATTTCGTACACACATTATCACTCATTGTTGAAGTTATCTCCCCCTTGTTCATAACAACGGGTTTTATCTAGAAACTGATAGCAGAAAACAAACAATCAACTACATTTCATCATATTTGCCTGTTCCTTATTCGCTCGAATAAGGAAACGGGAACTGGTTCCTTATTCCTTATTCAGATTCCAATAAGGAAACGGGAACTGGTTCCTTAGCCCTTTTTCAGATTCGAATAAGGAAACGGGAACTGGTTACTTATTACTTATTCAGATTCGAAAAAGGAACTAAAGTTTTTTGTTCAGATCTCATACACACATTATCAATCAGTGTTAAAGTTATCTCCCCCTTGTTAAGAACAATGGCTTTTATCTAGAAACTGCTCGGAGAAAACAAACAATCAACTACACTCATTATATTTGCCAGTTTCTTATTCGCGCGAATAAGGAAACGGGGACTGGTTCCTTATTCCTTATTCAGATTCGAATAAGGAAACGGGAACTGGTTCCTTATTCCTTATTCAGATTCGAAAAAGGAACTGAAGTTTTTTGTTCAGATCTCATAAACAAATTATCAATCAGTGTTAAAGTTATCTCCCCCTTTTTAAGAACAATGGCTTTTATCGAGAAACTGCTCGGAGAAAATAACAAATCATCCATATTTCATTATATTTGCCAGTTCCTTATTCGCGCGAATAAGGAAACGGGAACTGGTTCCTTATTCCTTATTCAGATTCAAATAAGGAAACGGGAACTGGTTCCTTATTCCTTATTCAGATTCGAAAAAGGAACTGAAGTTTTGTACAGATTTCATGCACACATTATCAATCATTGTTGAAGTTATCTCCCCCTTGTTCATAACAGCAGCTTTTATCTAGAAACTGCTCGGAGAAAACAAACAATCAACTACATTTCATTATATTTGCCAGTTCTTTTTTCGCGCGAATAAGGAAACGGGAACTGGTTCCTTATTCCTTATTCAGATTCGAATAAGGAAACGGGAACTGGTTCCTTATTCCTTATTCAGATTCGAAAAAAGGAACTGAAGTTTTTTGTTCAGATCTCATACACACATTATAAATCAGTATTAAAGTTATCCCCCCCTTGTTAAGAACAATGGCTTTTATCTAGAAACTGCTCGGAGAAAACAAACAATCAACCATATTTCATTATATTTGCCAGTTTCTTATTCGCGCGAATAAGGAAACGGGAACTGGTTCCTTATTCCTTATTCAGAATCGAATAAGGAAACGGGAACTGGTTCCTTATTCCTTATTCAGATTTGAAAAAGGAACTGAAGTTTTGTACAGATTTCATACACACATTATCAATCATTGTTGAAGTTATCTCCCCCTTGTTCATAACGGCGGCTCTTATATAGAAACTGCTCACGGAAAGCAAACAATACACTTAATTTCACTATATTTGCCAGTTCCTTATTCGCTCGAATAAGGAAACGGGAACTGGTTCCTTATTCCTTATTCAGATTCGAATAAGGAAACGGGAACTGGTTCCTTATTCCTTATTCAGATTCGAAAAAGGAACTGAAGTTTTTGTTCAGATCTCATACACACATTATAAATCATTGTTAAAGTTATCTCCCCCTTGTTAAGAACAATGGCTTTTATCTAGAAACTCCTCGGAGAAAACAATCAACTATATTTCATTATATTTGCCAGTTCCTTATTCGCGCGAATAAGGAAACGGGAACTGGTTCCTTATTCCTTATTCAGATTCGAAAAAGGAACTGAAGATTTTTGTTCAGATCTTATACACACATTATCAATCAGTGTTAAAGTTATCTCCCCCTTGTTAAGAACCATGGCTTTTATCTAGGAACTGCTAGGATAAAACAAACAATCAACTACATTTCATTATATTTGCCAGTTCCTTATTCGCGCGAATAAGGAAACGGGAACTGGTTCCTTATTCCTTATTCAGATTCGAATAAGGAAACGGGAACTGGTTCCTTATTCCTTATTCAGATTCGAAAATGGAACTGAAGTTTTTTGTTCAGATCTCATACATACATTATCAATCAGTGTTAAAGTTATCTCCCCCTTTTTTAGAACAATGGGTTTTATCGAGAAACTGCTCGGAGAAAACAACCAATCAACCATATTTCATTATATTTGCCAGTTTCTTATTCGCGCGAATAAGGAAACGGGAACTGGTTCCTTATTCCTTATTCAGATTCGAATAAGGAAACGGGAACTGGTTCCTTATTCCTTATTGAGATTCGAAAAAGGAACTGAAGTTTTGTACAGATTTCATACACACATTATCAATCATTGTTGAAGTTATCTCCCCCTTGTTCACAACAGCAGCTTTTATCTAGAAACTGCTCGGAGAAAACAAACAATCAACTACATTTCATTATATTTGCCAGTTCCTTTTTCGCGCGAAAAAGGAAACGGGAGCTTGTTCCTTATTCCTTATTCAGATTCGAAAAAGGAACTGAAGTTTTTTGTTCAGATCTCATACACACATTATCAATCAGTGTTAAAGTTATCTCCCCCTTGTTAAGAACAATGGTTTGTATCTAGAAACTCCTCGGAGAAAACAAACAATCAACCATATTTCATTATATTTGCCAGTTCCTTATTCGCGCGAATAAGGAAACGGAAACTGGTTCCTTATTCCTTATTGAGATTCGAATAGGGAAACGGGAACTGGTTCCTTATTCCTTATTCAGATTTGAAAAAGGAACTGAAGTTTTGTACAGATTTCATACATACATTATTAATCATTGTTGAAGTTATCTCCCCCTTGTTCATAACAGCGGCTCTTATCTTGAAACTGCTCACGGAAAGCAAACAATCAACTTCATTTCATTATATTTGCCAGTTCCTTATTCGCTCGAATAAGGAAACGGGAACTGGTTCCTTATTCCTTATTCAGATTCGAATAAGGAAACGGGAACTTGTTCCTTATTCCTTATTCAGATTCGAAAAGGAACTGAAGTTTTTTGTTCAGAACTCATACACACATTATCAAACAGTGTTAAAGTTATCTCCCCCTTGTTAAGAACAATGGCTTTTATCTAGGAACTGCTCGGAGAAAACAAACAATCAACTACATTTCATTATATTTGCCAGTTCCTTATTCGCGCGAATAAGGAAACGGGAACTGGTTCCTTATTCCTTATTCAGATTCGAATAAGGAAACGGGAACTGGTTCCTTATTCCTTATTCAGATTCGAATAAGGAAACGGGAACTGGTTCCTTATTCCTTATTCAGATTCGAAAAAGGAACCGAAGTTTTTTGTTCAGATCTCATACACACATTATAAATCATTGTTAAAGTTATCTCCCCCTTGTTAAGAACAATGGCTTTTATCTAGAAACTCCTCGGAGAAAACAACCAACTATATTTCACTATATTTGCCATTTCCTTATTCGCGCGAATAAGGAAACAGGAACTGGTTCCTTATTCCTTATTCAGATCTGAATAAGGAAACGGGAGCTGGTTCCTTATTCCTTATTCAGATTCGAAAAAGGAACTGAAGTTTTTTGTTCAGATCTCATACACACATTATCAATCATTGTTGAAGTTATCGCCCCCTTGTTCATAACAGCGGCTTTTATCTAGAAACTGCTCGGAGAAAACCAACAATCAACCATATTTCATTATATTTGCCAGTTCCTTTTTCGCGCGGATAAGGAAACGGGAACTGGTTCCTTATTCCTTATTCAGATTCGAAAAAGGAACTGAAGTTTTGTACAGATTTCATACACACATTATTAATCATTGTTGAAGTTATCTCCCCCTTGTTCATAACAGCGGCTCTTATCTAGAAACTGCTCACGGAAAGCAAACAATCAACTTCATTTCGCTATATTTGCCAGTTCCTTATTCGCTCGAATAAAGAAATGGGAACTGGTTCCTTATTCCTTATTAAGATTCGAATAAGGAAACGGGAACTGGTTCCTTATTCCTTATTCAGATTCGAAAAAGGAACTGAAGTTTTTTGTTCAAACTCATACACACATTATCAATCAGTGTTAAAGTTATCTCCCCCTTGTTAAGAACAATGGCTTTTATCTAGAAACTGCTAGGATAAAACAAACAATCAACTACATTTCATTATTTTTGCCAGTTCCTTATTCGCGCGAATAAGGAAACGGGAACTGGTTCCTTATTCCTTATTCAGATTCGAATAAGGAAACGGGAACTGGTTCCTTATTCCTTATTCAGATTCGAATAAGGAAACGGGAACTGGTTCCTTATTCCTTATTCAGATTCGAAAAAGGAACTGAAGTTTTTTGTTCAGATCTCATAAACACATTATCAATCAGTGTTAAAGTTATCTCCCCCTTTTTAAGAACAATGGCTTTTATCGAGAAACTGCTCGGAGGAAACAACCAATCAACCATATTTCATTATATTTGCCAGTTCCTTATTCGCGCGAATAAGGAAACGGGAACTGGTTCCTTATTCCTTATTCAGATTCGAAAAAGGAACAGAAGTTTTGTACAGATTTCATACACACATTATCAATCATTGTTGAAGTTATCTCCCCCTTGTTCATAACAGCAGTTTTTTATCTAGAAACTGCTCGGAGAAAACAAACAATCAACTACATTTCACTATATTTGCCAGTTCCTTTTTCGCGCGAATAAGGAAACGGGAACTGGTTCCTTATTCCTAATTCATATTCGAATAAGGAAACGGGAACTGGTTCCTTATTCCTTATTCAGATTCGAAAAAGGAACTGAAGTTTTTTGTTCAGATCTCATACACACATTATAAATCATTGTTAAAGTTATCTCCCCCTTGTTAAGAACAATGGCTTTTATCTAGAAACTCCTCGGAGAAAACAAACAATCAACCATATTTCATTATATTTGCCAGTTCCTTTTTCGCGCGAATAAGGAAACGGGAACTGGTTCCTTATTCCTTATTCAGATTCGAAAAAGGAACTGGAGATTATAGAAACGATTTTCTTAACGCAGATCAAATCATCTTCTCTTTCACACAGAAAATTCTTGGAAAAAGTTTATGTTTACTTTTCATAAATTTCGCGCTAGGAAAAATGCACGAATTCAAAACTCGGCGGAATAGCACCATGTAATGTGATGTCTGATGTCTGGATAGAACGAATGTATGCCCGTTCGCAATTATCATTTGTGAATTTTGAGCGAAAATTCGTCCCCGCGAAATGAAATTATTTCATGTTTTATTTAAAATTCTTATTATGAGCTTAACTGTACAAACAGGTTATATCTGCATATCAGAAAAAGGACAGCCTAAACACAGTAAGAGCCCTTGAAAAAGATATCAAAATTATGGAATTACAAAAAAAAGTTTTGTAAAAGCCAATAAGGTCGTATATTTTAAACAATTTATAGTGTAAAACTGCCACGCTAGCCGAAAACGAAGCCATCAATCGCTGTACCAATGTTCGCTTTCATCAAATTAACCAAGTAGTATGTAGCCTGTCTATACAGAACATTATGAGGACAGATAAGTAAGCAGAAACAACAACAACAACAAGAATAGCAACAGCAGCAGCAGCAAAACAACTGTATGTATCAGTTCCTATTCCTTTTTTCGAAAAAGGAAAAAGGAAACGGGAAACAGGAACTAACTTAACGCTGAAAAAGGAATAAGGAACCGGGAACCGGGAACTGTATGTATCAGTTCCCTATTTCTTTTTCGAAAAAGGAAAAAGGAAACGGGAAACAGGAACTAACTTAACGCTGAAAAAGGAATAAGGAACCGGGAAACGGGAACTGTATGTCTCAGTTCCCTATTCCTTTTTCGAAAAAGGAAAAAGGAAACGGGAAACAGGAACCAACTTAACGCTGAAAAAGGAATAAGGAACCGGGAAACGGGAACTAACTTTATATTCATTCTAATGCTCTATGTGTATTTAACGTGAAATTTTCATAGAAAAAAAAAGCATGGCATCATTTTAAAGCAATTTGATATGTTTTTACTGCTAGTTACTGACATTCGACCACCGCTTGGATCGAGAAGCGGTCACTTGTGGTTGAGAGGGGATTGTCATATCCTAAAATTGGTCGGAAAGTTTCTTTGCACAACGTGTCAGGGGCGGAGCTGGCAGCGTTAGTGTCCGTGTAAAAATACTTCTCTTCTGAAATCTTACGTGTCCTGACCGACTGTTCGTCGGCGAAAGAAGCTGTTTTACTGATGCCGACTGTTTATCCCAGGTGGCATTAGACTTATTTGCAATTTCAACGTAGAGAATAAGAAAAATCTGCCTTTGTCTATTTCATTAAGTTTTATTGCTGAACGTGAGATTATGAATTTAAGGTCTCATTTACGGTATAATCGGGAAAATGTTAAGAAACTTTTACAAAGTTCTGTTGATCATTTCTTGGAAAAGCAGGACTATAATTATTAAGGTTCATTAAACTGTGGTATTTGGGTACCATTATTACGTTGCATTTCAACGCATCCCTTGGACATTTCAATTACCGTGAGACATTGCCAATATGAAGAGTGGGAAAGGCACTATTAAACTTTAATAGTAGCCAATCTGTTTCCCATTGTTGTCGTCGGCAACAAACATTATTTACAGGTATCCAGATGATCCAGCCTATATGCTATTGAATCTATTCACGATGTTGACTTGTTAAATTTCCATGATTTCTGTACGTATGTCAGCAAGCTTTACTGCTGAATGTAATAAGGAAACAGTTGGTTATTAAACACGTTTATTGATTTATTATGTTACACTGTGTCTCTTGATATACTCCAAACGTAACGGGTTAATAATTTCTTTTATTTCAAGTAATATCTTTTGAATTATAGAACAGTTTTGACGTAAATTTTATACTGTCGTTGTTGTTATAATAGTATTGCTTCAGTTTAATGTAGTGCACGTCCGTGTCCGGTTAGATCCTGGTTTTATGCATACTATAAACATGTCATTGCTTAGTATTCTGAAGCTTTTGGTATATATTTACAGCTTGATTATCGTTGCTTTCTAACACTTTGTGACACAAAATAGTGTTTGATAAACTTTTCAATTTCGGTTTACCTTCAGGGGAATTATTTTGTTTGCAAACAGGGCTAGTTTTATCACCTGCTTAAATACATCTCCTTCGAAAGAAGGAATACCTATAAATAAACTTACATTTTTGTATGACATCCAATAAATATAAAGCGCTTTAATTTCAAGTGGCTTAAAGTTTAAACTTTTGTGCCGTCTTCTTAAAAGGTTGTGCTAATGACCGACTAGCTTTTTGGAAAGCTAAAACTTGGTAATTATATATATTCGGACTAATGGAAGTGTAGGTTAATTGTCTCTTCTGTACTTTATTGTTCCATAGTACCTACAAATTAATATTTACTAGATGTTCAGTAATTTTAGACGTCTATGAGTTATATAACGGTATGTTTCTTTATTGATTTGTACCAATCCTACTGAATTCACACGCAGTACATATTTGGTGTTAGTGATCGTGTTATTTAACTTTGTGGGTACAATGCAACAATTAAAAAGAGACAACTGAGACTTACACTTCATAAAAACATTGAACTTTATTAGCGTGGAACCGCAAATAACATCGTTGTAGTATGCATTAAAGCTGGTGTTCTAATTCCATCAAAATTACCATAAAATACCGCAAAGCAAATATGACAAAATTAAGTTGCTGTTGTTGAAAAGAGGTCTAAATAATTATTGTGAGTCTACATGTGGTCGAATAAAAAAGGCTTGATAAAGGTTTATCAATAATTACGAACTTGCATTATCCTTTAAGTACATCTGTAAAGTAGCTGTTACCGTATCATTGGTTCTTTTCATATAATGTATTTAAAGTCCATTTATTACAAATAAATTATTTCACATATCATATCGCATATCATAAACATCAATTGCATCCATTTCATATCATTAAACAATTAAGGGAAGGGCAGATGTTGTAAGCACTTTATGCCCAAACCGTTTTATTTTTCTACTTAATCTTCGTGTATATGTGTGCAATTATGCCTGTACAAAGAATAGAAAATAAGCTATATTATACAATTCAGACATTAAAACGTCTGCAGAAGTGTGAACATTGTAAGATAAATTATAACAGAGAACTCCATCCATGTTATATCTCAGTTTTATATCCCACAATTACCGCATACCGCAAAATCCTGCTAAAATACACAATATCACCCAAGCCTTTACTACTGGTGATCGTGGTTTATCCTACGATTATAAATCAGGAATTCTACAAGTTATTCTTAGCAAAAAAAACAAACAAATATTTTACCGTTTTAAACCTCATCCAGAAGTAAAACTGCGCGAATGTATATTTAGCTACACGCTTTTTAGGTGCAAGTGTGAGGTTGGTGCACCCTAGAACCTGGTTTAACCCAACCCCCCCCCCCCCCCCCCCCCCGCCCGTGGCAAATTGTTTTGCCACTGACCGTTCCAAGGCGGTAACCCCTCGGGTTCTCAATTTTTTTAATTGTTTGTGGTGTCAGTTTTGAAACTGATCATTTTATTAAACATGATCTCTTTCTCTCTCTTTCTCTTCTTCTTGACTGTGTGGGGAGGCTGTGTCCTCTGTATGTTTCGATTCCTGATATGCACATTTCACTTTTTTTAACATTAGTAAGATATTATAGTGGCGCCCTAAGTGGAATCGTCAGTGGTTGTTTCTAAACAGAGGATAACAATAAGGAAAGATTATCTTGCTTTTCACGCCGCAATACTGATGTAACAGTCAGATGTACTTTTTTTTTACTAATTCCCGTAAGTGTCATCCTACTATTAGCAGCTTCTTTGCTCTTATTTATGCTACTGCTAGCAGTAATAATACTGCAGCTGCCTTAAGTGCTTCTACTTTTATTGCTGACTGCTGCATTGCTATTGCTCATACATAATCAGTAAATTTTATCTTTATGCTGAAACTACAATAAAGAAATACTTGTGGCATTGTAGTGAAGTTACTGCTGTTACTGTTGGGATTATGTCTGCTATAACGAAATCTTCTGCCAGAAGTATTACTGTTCTAACCCCTATTACTACAAGCAGTATACTCGCTGTTGATTCTGTTACTGGCAGCAATTATAATATTGTTTCTGACGTTACCGCAAACAGTTACTACGGTAGTGAAACCTCGGATTATCATCATTTTTTTAATGAACCGTGATTTGAAATTAATCATAATATAAACTCGTTCTCATTTCCTGTATTCTTTACAGCTGTATGAGGCTGTGTTTTCTGAATGTGGATACTTTTGAAATGCATATGACTGTCAGCAGTGATAATGCTAGCATGGTTGAAGATTTTCCTGGTTCAAATTTCAAATGTATATGTTCTGATACATATGCTTTTGCTAACAGTTGTTGGTGTCATCAGTATACCAACAGCAGTGTTGTTACTACCAGCAGTATCACTTGTATTACTGCTGTTCCTCAAGAAGTGTTACTGATGTAACTGCCGGCAGTGTTACTGGTGTTAGTGTTAATACTGCTGTTACTGCCAGCAGTATTACTGCTGTTGTATTACTGCTGTTAGTCCCAGCAGTATTACTGCTGTTACTGCCAGCAGTGTTACAGCAGTGTTACTGCTGTTACTGCCAGCAGTGTTACTGCAGTGTTACTGCTGTTACTGCCAGCAGTGTTACTGCAGTGTTACTGCTGTTACTGCCAGCAGTGTTACAGCAGTGTTACTGCTGTTACTGCCAGCAGTGTAACAGCAGTGTTACTGCTGTTACTGCCAGCAGTGTTACTGCAGTGTTACTGCTGTTACTGCTGCACTGCTAACTTCCTGGCCATTACTACGATATTGGTATAATTTGTATTTTGGGTGTACTTTGGGTTACAATAAGTGCCTGTAAACAAACGTTTAATGTTTTATCTTTCCTTCACAGATGGAAATGAATAGTTTATGGAATGAGATAAAAGAGAGGAATACTAAGTTGGCGATACAGTTCTGCGAAAAACAGTTAGACGATGTCTACTCTGAAATAATTGAGAAGAATTTACAAAAGAAAAAATATCATAAGTCTGGAGGATTTGAAAAATACAAAAAAGACCGCGAGGAAGTGGAAGTCGAGTTCAAAAAAAGAGTCAAGGCATTCGACGATTTTGTGGTAAGAATTTGTATGATCAGTTACTAACATTTATATATCTATGATTTGTCACTTCATTTCTAATGGTTTTAAATATATTTTATTGATTAAATTTAAAATGACCATCAGTTGGCCAATCAAGTGCAATAGAGGTTATTTCATGTATTCAAATTAATAAAAATAAATAATGCAAACTTAATAAAGGGCAATATTAATTGCTCCACGTTGTTCGTAAAAATCATCTGTTAATTCAAAGCAGAAAAGTTACCAACATGATCTTCTTCAGCGCTTTGTCGGGTGATTAACCCATCTATACTTGATCGTTAGGCACACCTCTGGTTGCACGTCGGTGGCAAGAGTTTAGAAGTTAATGACATTTTATAGGGAAATCTTGTAAAGGAACCTAAACGCACGATCTGTTTCTTTTATCCCTACCATCGTGTTTTTGTTGATTTGTCTCCAGGGGCTCTTTACAAAATGTTTTGCCATTGACCGTTCCAAGGCGATAACTCATTGGGTTTTCACTTTTGTTAATTGTAGTGTCTATTTTAAAACTGATCATTGTATAACCATGCTTTCTTCTCCCCGTACATGTAATCAGTGCTGTTATCAGTAACGTCCTTTGAAAGTCGTCGAGCACGATATTTATGTACTATGTTACTTCTAAATTTACTTTTGTATTGAATATTTCGGCTAGATCAAAGATGGGTGGTGTCATTATCCCAGCCAATATGGATTTGGATATTGTTCAATCACCCTACGGATATACTTTGTTTATTATGTTTTTTTTTAATTTTGCCTTTGGCGTTGTCTGTGATATGCAGGATTTATATTCTCAGATCGCCTCTCAAACCCATTCTTTAATCTGTTGACCATACCCGCTGAACATGGAATGGTATTAATCTGAAAATACCGCACTGAAGGTTCCATGTTCACCAACATATGCATACTATCGTTTTGGGATGAATCAAAATTGTACTGTTTATTAGTGTTAATATTGAGTAACGCTCAACACGGGGCTAGGCGGCATTTCAATTACTGCCCATAAACAGGCTCCATCAAATCGAGCCTGCAATATTTTCATATTTGTCGTGTTCGGTGGTCTTCAAAGTTCCATTTCCATCTATTTCTCTACCTTTTAACTGTGTGGGGAGGCTGTGTCCGCTTGGTGTGGCCATTTCTGGTACGCTTATTAAGTGCTTGTCGAGTACTGAATATTCTTAAGATAATGACGTCATAACTGATAAATACAAAAAAGTGAAATATGCATATCAGGGCAAGGTGGCGTTTAAAAGGTAAAAGTGAGGTAATTAAGCGTTTATAAAGTAAAATTTAACAATTTAGAAACTCCGTTCAATTTCGAAATAATTACTCGAAATACTTATTTGTTTGACTATATTTTTAGGTAAAAGGTGTTATTTGTTCTCTAGCACAAAATCTAAAGGAAATAGAAGAGGAGATCATGAACGCTGACAAGAAGCTAGATGAGGAAGAGAAAGAATGTAAGTATTGATATGTAACAATCGCAACATTTAGCGCCGCAGAAGAAAATAAAGATAAAACGATATATTTTTAAATTTTATTTACAACGATGAAGGTTTAGACGATAATCTAAAATGTTTGGTGATACGGAATAATGCTAGCGTCACAATTGCTAAATTCCGCCGGCCGATTTTAGACCTCGGCAGAGTCGTGAAGTTGGTTGCCGCCGGTCGATTTTTTACACATCGCTGAGAGCAGTCACATATAACTGCCAACAAAATGCCGCCTGTCGGCGGCAGTTGGTTTCAAAGGCTCGCGGGAAACGTGACATTCCAAAATATCCGGAAAGTGGCAGTTAGGTGGCAGGGCGGCGGCAGCTAGAATTAACCTGCCACCACCCTGCGACCTGGCGGGGGACAGCCCATTTACAACTGCCGCCGGCCGGCGATTGAGCGATCTAGCTGCCACCGCTCTGCGCCCGCCCGATAATCTGACGGTGGCAGGCCTATTTTCGGTTGATAAATAAATCATACCGTGTTGTCTTGATTTCTCATAGTTGTAAAAGTTGTAACATCACAATATGCGGTCTGTTATGGGAACTGTTATGTATGGTAATAGTCAATTCATTATAAACTAATGTCTGGTAGTCTGAAATCGGCAGATTGCAGTCCTGCCACCTACCGACGTTGACTGCCGCCTCCAAGCCTCCGTGCTGCCACCGGCCGATATATTGAAATCGGGCGGTGGCATGTCGGTGGCAGAGCGATGGCAGGCCGGGTGCCGGAGGGTGGCAGTTAGTTTCTATCAGTCACCGGCCGATTTTTGTAGACTCTTGAGGTCTCGATCGCGGAGGAAAAATTGCCCTGCGCCCGGCCTGCCACTTGCCTGCCACCGCGCGAACAAAAAATGCGCCCGCCCTGCCACCTGCCGATTTGCATAAAATTGAAAAAATCGCCACGACGTCGCCAGAAATTTAACTTTTTCTTAAAATCTCAGCTGTTGCTGACAACGTCTAAAATGCCGACTGCCGCCGGCCAATCGTAACTGCCGCAGTCCTGCCACCGGCCGATATTTAGTGAAAACTGGCATTTACAACGTCGGCCGGCGGCATTTGGTGATTTGTGACTACAGTTTTAATTAACATTCTGCTTTTTGTTTTAACAGGAATTTCTTTTCAGTCAATTTGCTAGAAATTAAGATATATTTCCTTTTCTATTAAAATTACGTATGTAAACCACTAAATTATTAAGTGCTTGTCGAGTACTGAATATTCTTAAGATAATGACGTCATAACTGATAAATACAGAAAAAATGAAAAATGCATATCAGGGCAAGGTGGCGTTTAAAAGGTAACAGTTAGGTAAGTAAGCGTTTATAAAGTAAAATTTAACGATTGAGAAACTCCGTTTTTATTTCGTTCTAAACTTTTACCTAAAAAGACTTTTCTAAATCTAAAACTAAATCAACATTCTAAGTTTTGTAATTTGTATTGTGTATGTAGTAACGATATCGCTCTCTGAACACGGTATGTATCCCAATAATCAACACTCGGAAGACAATGATAGGCTCGGAGGATAAGAAGGGCTAGAGCTTTGGATGGGAGCGCGAAAAGCGTAAGTATTTTAACTTTTATCTTTTACTAATGCCGATTTAAATCAAGTTAGTGATTGCAATCGTTCTAGGCCAACATAAGCTATATAAAACTGCAATGGTTTTTTGCAGACAGTCCCTACATTGTGATGAAAATCACCGAAGAAGGGGGGAAATTCGACCCATTGCTCAAAATTAAACAATTTTCCATCTGTATTTAGGTATTCGAGTGAAGAAAACATAACTATTTGATCCTTTACTGTCCCACTGTTAATAAACAATCACAACATGGTAACACAGTTCGGTAAAAATGAATCTAAATCTTACTTTTTCTGAAGATGTCAAAGCGAAATGGATAATCAATGGCTTCAGTAAAATTTGTTAAAGATAAGAGGTGGCTCAAACTGAATAATCGCCAGGCTTTGAATTTTATCTTCAGGAAAATGTATCAATACCATGTTTTTTATCATTTCTCAACTTTGAAGTGACGTTTTATGTTCGCCTCTGTCCGTGCGTGTGTGTGTCAACAATGTCTTCAAGCGACACCTCATCTAACAAAATGTTTTGTGATGAAGGGATTAACATTTGCATAAGTTCCTTTCTTGACAAATTGTGGTTTCTTTTGCAACCAATAGAAATAACAGATTCAAAATGAGAAATGAAATACAATGTTTATTAGAAAAATATAATGAAGAGCCGTCGGCATCATTCTGCTAGATGGATAAAAATTAAAATAAATATAAAAATAAGTCACCTTTAGTGACTTTTCAATTGTCTTTTTTCCAGAAAAACGTATATTAGAAAATTTGTGTTAGAATTTATGGTAATTTACACCACTATGTACAGGTAACAAAAACACATCGACATCCTCAGACAAGGACCCTCAGAACCGTTTCGCCCGTTACTTGTAAAGCTGTGTTTACCTGATGACGGGCCAGCAGTGGCAATCACTACCACGTGTCGATGTGTGATAATAATATACAAAATGTCGTAAGAATTGATAAATAAGATTTTAGCGATGTATAAACGATTGGTTATTATTTTATGTCCCTTTAGCGATTTAAGTGATATTATGTGATGGTATGTTTCCAAAAGGACATATAGTCCAGTCATTGTACACATTGACCTACAAAAAAATTCAACAGAAATTATATTGCTTTTGGTATTAAGTATACATAGTTTTGAACAAAATATCAAAAATCTAGAGAAAGCAAACAATGCGAAATTACAAAATAACGCTTTATCTACTTAGAATTATTCGTTTAAATGTTGATCTAAATGGTGCGCCTTTCAAGCAGTTCTTCTGCAAGTTATATCATTGTTTTTTGTTTTTTTTTTCAATTCAGTAGATTTCTGTGGTATATAAGCTCTTCTACCGAACAATCAGCTGATTTAGAAATGAAATCTTCATAGTTTGTTGACGGGTTGAAATTCTTTTGTACAATAGCGCCGAACGATATTTGAGCGGTTCGCACCGTTTCAAGTTGACGTCGGCGTCTTTGATGTTAAATACACAATTATTGCTGAAATTTTAGATCAAAGCGTTCAATAAACATGTGTTGGACGGGTGTTTATAGCAATTCTAAATTTGAGGATTTTAGTCATTGCACATGTATCATTTCTCGGATATTTTATGGGCAAGTATTAGCACGATTAAAATTATTTGTCGTTCACTTTATTTCTTACTCGTAATAAAAATCATGAACATCAGATTTCAACATCGTAATTAATGCACGGTTAGAAATTTACGTCGTTCATATTAGTCTGTATTATTTAATGCGAAGATGCTCTGCGTACGAATTACTAAAATTGTTTCCGTATTTCCGTATAATATTAAACACATAAATCGCAAATTATTTTTAAAAAATCAGTTCTTGTGTCGATGAAACAGATCTGTCTTGCCTTGGTACATCTTCTGTACAGGCTATACATCGCCACTCAAGCTCCTTTTCTTTTAGTTTAAAATATTTTAAGATCGACATTTCACAACATTATTGCACACAAAAAAAAAACAACAACAAGCTACAATACACTAATTGAAATTTAAAGTCACGAGATTTATCGAGTTGTTTTGATAAGCATTAAATAACAACGTCGGCGAAATGTGAAAGATTATCTGTATTGGTGTGTTTGCAATACCTGGGCTTTATTTTCACCTGTGACATATTTTGGTGTGTTTAATTTTCGCCTTTTCATTAGGGTGGCCAATTAGGCCAATTATTAACCAAGGCCAAAATATCCCAATTTACGGTATTTGTTTTTAATGAGCCTATGTCATCACCTGAGCTACGTCTGCATCCGCGCTCGACCTAGTTTTGTGTTTATGTCCATTTTTATCCGAAGTAACAAAGCTTACAACCTTGGCATACATACTTACTATTACTGAAATAAGATGACTGTGCAGCTTAAGTAACATAACTCTGGTTAGCTATTGACATAATTATGGCCCTTTATGGACCTAGAAACGTGGGTAAATTTTGATCTTAAGATCCACTTTTCTCTCAAGTATCAAAGCTTCAAAATTACAACACTTGCTAATTATTACAAGAGGACTGTGCAGGCATAGTAAGTTAACTCACCAGCATCTGAATAACGGCCCCTTTTTGGACTTAGCAACTTAGATGTCTTGTGCTTTTCTCTCAAACTTTCAAAGTTATTGCTTAGAACACTTACTTACTATCATAAATGGACCTTGCAGACCAAGTTGCATAGTTCTGGCTGACACTTTGACAGAAATATGGCTCCATTTTAATTTAAACTTGAAAAATTTGGTAAAGGTTTCGTGTTTAAGTCCACTGCGCTACTAGTATGCGTCATACACGTAAAGTTATTTAAATTATTAAATATTCTTTACTTATTTCAGATAATCTGGTGAAAATGGAAAACGAAATGGAGTCAGTAGACAGTGCAGATGAACAGCTGGAGCTTTCCATGATGGAGGAAGAAGGCGATGATCGCGAAGAGGTTGAAGTACCAGGCGTGATGGATGGCTCATTTGTTGAAATTGAGGACGCCAAAAACCAATGTGCTATTTGTGAGAAAAGTTACAGCAATAAGTACAATTTACAAAAGCATATACGTATCATTCATTCTGACACAATAAGATGTACAAAGTGTGGAGTTGTATGTGATACAGACGAAAAGCTCAAGGAGCATGTAAGAGTAGTTCACGACTCTCGTCGTTTTATGTGCGAGGATTGTGGCGTTGAGTATGTTACAAAACAGACTCTTCGACGACACAGAATCGTCAAGCACGACATGGAACATTCCGATAAAAAAGTTTGTCCGTATGGGTCATGCGGACGAGTCTTTGCAGAACAACACAAACTGGAACACCATATAAACAGACATTTAAATGTAAAACCTTACATATGTGAAATTTGCCGCGAAAAGTCATTTTCTTCACGCTTTGCAAAAAATAGACACACAAGAACATGTGGCGTTAGTAAGCTCTACTCGTCATTCATATGTGACTTGTGTTCTAAATCATTTTCTACGAAACATAACTTGCACGTACACAAACAGTCAGAACATGATAAGAAAACGTACCTTTGTACTTGTGGAAAGTCTTTTAAATATTTAACGGGACTTTACAAGCACAAGAAAGATAAGACTCACTAAGAAAAGGGAAGAAATATATATGTGAAATGGACGCCCATCATAGTGCCATATACTGAAAAAGCATGGCTGTGATAATGGACGCCCACCATAGTGCCATATACTGAAAAAGCTTATCTGTGATAATGGACGCCCACCATAGTGCCATATACTGAAAAAGCATATCTGTGATAATGGACGCCCACCATAGTGCCATATTTTTTAAAAATGATAAAAATCCAAAAAAAAATTATATATATAAAAGCAAAAAAAAAATGTTTCTGTAATATACTTTTATTTAAATGATCACTGTTTGTAAATATCACAAATCATTTTATTTTAGTTTTGCTGAAGAAGTGTATAAAAATGTATAAAAACTATAAAGTGCCCTTAAACTTTTCAGTTTAAATATTGATATAGCTTATCCGTTAAACTATAATTTAATTATTGGGAGCCTTATCAGCAGGCGTTTATACAAATCTGTTATGAAAGTCTTGAATTCCCTTTCCCAACGACGCATGCTTTACCAGTTTGATGTGGTAATAAAGCTATGTTTCTGTTATGTATGAACTGACATTTATTTTGATTATTTGTTTTTCTCCCATTAGAAAGAGCAATGATTAGGCTCAGCATCTTCTCTTTTGCACCATTTTTTGCATATTTAAAACCTTTTATGGAAATCAATACACTTTCAGAAGGCATTATTTTGCATATATTAATATATTGTATATTATATAAAAAAAAAAACTTACATACAGATGACTCTCCATTTCCAGAATCGTCCCTGGTTCTTTTAAATGCCCGGTGTATAGCACCACTACACTGGACCTCGATTTAACGTCTCTTCGGAAAGACTTAGTAATTTTAGTTGGAGTAGCGGGGGATCGAACCAGCGATCCCTGGACTCAGAAGCATACGCGCTAACCACTGAGCTAATGATCCGCTCTTTTTAACTTATATTTGACAATACAATGGTTTTATGTTCGCATGCATAATTTTACCTAAAACCAAAACGTCTTTAAATCACAAAATTTACTAAAGGTTACAAAATGACATTATCTATGTCAAGCATAATTGCCAGTGCATCAATCTGTGTGACTAAAACAACTTCAATCTAATAAATACAATTATTATACATGAATCTTTGATTTCATATATATTATATTTGTATACATAATTTAACAGAGACTCAAAATCATTCCTGACAGAAATAACCTGTGGTCGTGAGCAAATATTGACAGTGCAGTTTCCAGCGTGGTCGACGATTATGACGTTTTTTATTTTGAATTGCGTACTTATAATAACTCAGATTAATTTGCATCTCTCATGATGAGGCACAATTTTCGACAAAATGCCGTTCAATGAAACTTTGCACAAATGAGTGCTACAAATATATCTTTGTTTTGCATATGGTAAAAAGGTGAAATATGCATATCATGAATCGCAACATTCAGAAAAAACAGCCTCCCAACACAGTCAAGAAAAAGAAAGAGGGAGAGAGCTTGGTTAATAAAATGATCAGTTTCAAAAAGACACCACAAACAATTAACAAAAATGAGAACCCGAGGGGTTACCGCCTTGGAACGGTCACTGGCAAATCAAATTGCCACTGGGGGTTTAAACCAGGTTCTAGGGTGCACCAACCTCACATGTAACCCAACAGGTTCTCATATCACAAAACAAGTACAAGTTGTCTTCGTAAAACAACTCCAACCCACACATCGGCTCAACAATGTTGCATGCAAAAGCACACAAACATATAAAACATAAGAAGCTGATAGCATTGCAAAGCTTAAGGGCGGGAACTCAATGATCTTACCAAGACCAGAAACGATTTCCCCATAACCTCCATAAACTCTTAAACCCCTGCCACCGTCGTGCAACCAAAGAGGTAAGCATACTGATCAACAGTAGAAGGTTTAATCACAAAAAAAGTGAAATATTCATATCAGGAATGGTCACATCCAGCAGAAACAGCCTCCCCACACAGCAAAAAATAGAGAGGAAAATAGAGCATTGTTTCACAATAATCAGTTTAAAATGGACGCCACAAACACTTAACGAAAGTGAGAACCCGATGGGTTACCGCCTTGGAACGGTCAGTGGCAAAGTAATTTGCCACTGGGGGTTTAAACCAGGTTCTAGGGTGCACTAACCTCACACTTACCCCAACAGGTTCTCGTATTACAAAACAAGTACAAGTTGTCTTTGTGAAATAACTCCAACCCACCCATCGGCTTAACAATGTTGCATGCAAAAGCACACAAACATATAAAACATAAGAAGCTAATCGCATTGCAAAGCAAAAGGGCGGGTACTCAATGATCTTACCGAGACCAGAGCTCCTGGAGTAAATCAGCAAGAACACGATGACATGGATAAAAGAAACGAATCGAGCTTCTAGGATTTTTTAAGAAAAGATTTCCCCATAAACCTTCATAAACTCTTAAACCCCTGCCACCGTCGTGCAACCAAATAGGTAAGCATAATTATCAACTTGAGAGGGGTTAATCACCAGGCCTGCAGAGCGCTATAAAATATCGTGTTGGTAACCTTTCTTTTTAAATTTACAGATGGTTTTTATGAATAACCGGGAGAAATTAACGATGCCTTTTATCTTCTAAAGTTTGTAAATTAAATCTCCATAAAAAAAACGGTTGTGAAGTACCTCGTTGCAATAGTGATTTTAAACTGCACCTGTAATTATGAATTAGATCTGGGTATCGGCGATAAAACTTGCAAAAGGTTTTCCTTTATTTGTGATACCGATAATCCTGTTTTAAAAGTTTTTCTGTATTGCACATATTACGTTCATTGAAATCATTCACATCGTTGCAAGCTCTTGAAAAGCGAACAAGCAGTGAGATTTTAATCCCGTAAGATGTTGCACGAGGAACATCGCCGTCTAAAAACGGAAAATTTACTTTATTAAAATTAAAATCATCTCTTTTAACATAAATTTTAGTAGCGACGTAACCATTTCCAATGGACAGATTTTGATCAAGAAAGTTTGCTTGTTTTTCTGAAGTGTTCGCTTTATTAAGCTGTAGTTATTTAGGATAAATCTTATTAACCAATGACGGAAAATGGTTATTATCTATATTTAATAAATCATCAAGGTACCTCGAGGTGTTATTTAAAGCTGTAATAATATCATCTTGATGTTCGGTAGAAAGAGATAACATATAGTCTCTTTCAAAACAGTATAAAAACAAATTAGCAACAAGGGGTGCACAATTAGTACCTATTGGAATGCCTATTACTTGTTTCTAAATAGAGGTACCAAATCTCAAATAAATATTATCCAATAAAAATGTGAGCGCCTGGATAAGGTCTTGACAGGTCCATGAAGTATAATTATCATAAGAACCATCTGTAAAGAATGCCCTATGTTCATTACAAGCGATAAATGTTTTATTTTCTCTAGCAAAAGTTTTACCAATGAGACTGGTAAGCTTGCCTCTTATTAAATTATGAGGGAGAGAATTATATAGAGTTGCAAAATCATTAGTTAACAAACAGAACGCCTGAAAATTATTTGATTTAAGCTTCTTCAAAAAGACATATGAATTTTGTATAGACCAAAATAAATTTTTGCCAGTGGTTTCAAAAACTTTTTCGCAATACCTAATGACATGTTTTTATAGCTGTAAGACAAGATGTTAAGAGCACTGATAATTTTGTTGTTGTACAAGAACTAGAGTTTGCAATAAATTTGCTTTGTACGGTGTTTTGTGCATTTTAGGCAACCAATACATAGTACGTACTTTGCCTTGTTTCGCCTCAACACTGTTTCTAATTTTAGTAATGCAAAAAGGCCTGCAGAGCGCTGTAAAATATCATGTTGGTAACCTTTCTTTTTAAATTTACAGATGGTTTTTACGAACAACCGGGAAAAATTAACATTGCCTTTTATCCTCTTTCATTTTTAAATTAAATCTCCGTTAAAAAAACTGGCTGTGAAATTCCCTTAACTTCTATTTACATAAATTTATAACAACTAAACAACACAAAATATCATTTTAAATGCCCACATAAGTAATATGATATTGACAACAATATCTTGTGGTCCTCGTGACTTACATATTTAAATAGATGAATAGGGAACTTTGAAAGCCACCGAACACGACAAATATGAAAATACTGCAGGCTCGGTTTGATTGAGCCTGTTCATGGGCAGTAATGGGATTGCATATTACTTCCCACGCCGCCTAGCCCCGGGTTGAGCGCAACTCAATATTTACACCAATAAACAGTACAATTTTGATCCATCCCAAACGATGGTATGCATATGGCGGTGAACTTGGAACCTTCAATGAGGTATTTTCAGATTAATACCATTCCATGTTCAGCGGCGTATGGTCCCCAGATAAAAGAATGGGTTTGCCCTAAACGAGAAAACAATGGGCGGAAAAAGTTTATGAGATATTAGTAAAAGTGTTTTTGACCTTCAATTTCCTGGTCGCTTCCTTTCCGAGTAAACGGATGGCAATTATTGATTTCGCTTTTAGTAGTTGAAATTTCTTTTCAAATTACACATCATTTTCTTGTCAGTATTATTACACTCACGTGGGAATTAAAAATTATGTTTTGTATTGGTTAGCTTTTGTGAATTTATGTTAAAAGAATTGTAAGAAATTTGGAGGTTTAGCTTTTTCTTTACTTTTCTAATGTGTCTAACTGTCTGCAAAATAAAGATACATTAGTATCATTCATTTGTGCAAAGTATCATTGAACGACATTTTACCGTTATTGAGATTTTGATGATTTTCTTTTTCTCTATGAACGTGCAGGGGAGGAGTGTAGTGGGCCCTTAAACAATAAGTGTTTATATATTATTAGTTTTCAGCTAATTGTTCATCCGGCAACCTTTTGTTGAATTGAAGAATTGAAAATCAATTTCAAATGCAATGGGCTCTACTCACTCACTCACTCAAACACGCACGCACGCACACACGCACTCACGCACTCACTCAATCACTCACTCACTCAATCACTCACTCACTCAATCACTCAATCACTCGCTCGCTCGCTCGAAAGAAAGAAACAAAGAAACAAACAAACAAAGAAACAAACAACGAAACAAACAAACAAAGAAACAAACAAACAAACAAACAATAAACAAACAAACAAACAAAGACCTTCGTTCTACAGATAAAGTAGCGACTCGATGATGACGACCTTTTTAATATCTGCTTTGTCAGAACTTACTTTGTAAAATCATTTCAGATTTAAAGAAGTCCATGCAGAAACGTATCGATGATGCCAAAATGGAACAAACAAAACTAATGGAACAACACAAACAGGCGGAAGAAATGCGTGAAAAGGAACATCAACGACAACTGGAACAGGAGAGACTAAATCACGAGAAGCAAGAGGAGCGTAACATGAATTCTTTGAGGCAACAGCTGGATGCTCAACAGGAACAACAAAGAAGACTAATAGACACTTTAACGGAACAGTTAAGGGAACAAAGAAGACGCCAAGAAGAAAACGATGGGGCTTTTATAAATATCCGAATTCCAGATCCAATCTCTCTTATTAGCAGGTTCTTTTAACGTAGATCTACAAGATGGTTTGAGGTCATAATAAGACCAATATTTTATGTTGCGCGTGTAGTATCGCCGGAAAAGCATTAACTAATTATATGTTGTATTAACATTAGTTTCAGAAATTTTGTAACATAAACTCATTCGAACTAATTCGTTTTATCCTTTCTGTTTAGCTGCTGTACGAATAAAGATCGCTCGTTATATTTTAGTATTGGCTTTATTATAATAATAAAGTTCATTACTCACTCAGTCGTGAGTAAATAGTTATTCACTAATTGCATGTTTCTTTCAAAATACTAAACGACAAGAATAGGATACAGGTGTTAATATTTGACAGCATTTAAATGTATAGTTATTCTTAAATCGAAACCGGACCAAATATCAAACAGAATGCAGACAGCTTGTTATATTTTTATTCAACCAATTAAATTACTGGAATCTAATATGGAAACTAATTGCTTTGACTAGTGCCCATGTATCAATATCAACTTCTCCTAGAACGACTTAATTCACGGTGATTTCCGTGAATTATGGCAGAAATTTTCATTGTGTCCAAACACATTTATTAAAGTCTCAAATCTTGACAGAACCCACATCATGCACAATAAAACGCTGAAAACTTTTAATATTTAATACGTCGGTCCTTTAAAAGGTCTTTTAATTATGAAAGGATAAATCAACATTTTTATCTTTGTACTTTATTTTCGCGACCAGGAAATTCAAACACACATGTACAAATACAACAAATTTCGATTTCAGTTAGATTTTGGCTTGCAACCAAAACATCAAACGTTTGGAGTGGCGACTAATATTTACGTTGTAAAATAGCGGAAAAGTTTGATTGACAGAACGCTGTTCATTGTTAATCACGCCTTTAGGTTGCTTTTCTTTAAGCAACACCTTTTGGTATTGCTTCAGTGCTAAATGTATCATTCAAATCTTTAGAAAACGAAATTTCAGTTCAACATCCGCATAAAGAATAATCTCACAGCGACAAAAATTGTGATTGACAGCAAAAACTTATTTGGAAGTTGAACCAAGCGTCTTCCGATTGGAACGGCAGTTCTAACAATAGTCGCATGGCATAAAACGAGATCGGAGTCTTTTGAAGTGATGCAGTGCTTACGGAGCTCGTACGATGGGTCAATATCTAATAGATATCGAAAATTGTAGTATCTCATATTGTATAAAATTGTTAGATAAAAGGACCTTACATATTGTTGTCAGTAACACACTACTCATGTGGGCATTTAAATTGATGACATGTTTTTATTTTTGTGTTTGGTTGTATATAAAGCTTAGGGATTTTTAGATCGAGTTATTTTTTCTTTATTGTTCTAACTTTTCTTAATATATCTGAGTACTAAAATGCACTAACCTTGATAGCTTAAATTGTGAAACAGGCTGAGTGCCAATGAGAATAAGATGCACGCTGATTCTTGTGAAAATTAAAGTTAAACTTTTAAATGCTGATTATAATTTATAAATAAAATATTTGTATGTTAAAACACGATGCTGATAACAACTGCACATACGGTGAACACAACTGGGCATTCCAAATCAAGACGATTTTAAATGAAATTGATATGTCATATATAAGGGATATTGAAAACTTAAATGAAGAACATCTTCAGTCAATAAAAAGAATATTAGATAATAATATGTACAAACAAAGTTGTTATGCAAGTATAAATAGTTCTAGAAGACTTTGTGTCTTACTGTACTTACAAACATGACTTGTTTAGAATAAAATTCTTACTTGTATAAACAAAAATAACTGCACATAATCTTTAGCCAAATTGTTCTTCATTGTATGACCTTGCCGAGAAAGGAAGACATACAAGTATCAACAGAAATGATAGAGTTTGTGTACAATGAAATATCAACGTTGTTAAACAGAATATCATTTTTTAATAGATTGTCCAAAATATTTAGATTGCACGGACGAATCTTCATACCATATTTATGCAGATAGCAAACTTTACAACAGTTTGAATCCGTTGTGTCGTCAGTTACTACAAAATGACACACAATTTAGCCAAAGTGTGCACCTTGTATTTAAGAAATAATAATAATAAATTAGGTACTGTAATCAAGTTTGTTTAAGTGACGATTTCTATTGCTGTAACTGCCGGGAAAAAATGAATTGTAATCTTGGAAAAGTAGTTAAGTCTTTGATTTTCATGTCTTTTATTATAAATGAATTTAATTACTTTGTGTCATGTCGTGTTATTTGTCCTATGGAGTGGAACAATAAGACCGTTTATGCATACAACCAGAAACAAATACCGTTTTATGTGTTGGCTATGTGTGGCGATTGATTCCCATTGATTCAGAGAAGTAACTTACTGATCACAGCACATGATTTGCTTTTCTTTTGTGGTATTCGGCAAATCTAATTTTTCAAACATTGTAATCGTTTTCATCAAAATTGCGATCGGCACAAAAAGACTCCGCATAATGATTGTCAACCTTATGAAAATCGGCACTTTACTTAAGACAGAATACCCGAAATATTAGCTGATATTTGTTATTGGTTTTTAAATTTGTGTCATTATTTGCTTTTGGTCTAGTTGCGTATCAGATTTTGTTTATGTAGCTATCCAACCATTTTCACTTCTATGTAAATAATATATATTTTGATACATTTTATGGTAAAATGTTTCGGTGTTTTGGTAGATCAGAAAATAAATTTTCATTAAAGTAAGTACAACAATATAAAGAGATGTTGAGTTATAGTGAACATATTATTTCTTCCTTTACAATAGACTTAGATAACAATGAAAATAATATAGAGGGAATTGTTACTAGTTTTGTAACTCTTTTGCAAGATCATGCAATTAGTATTTTTGGGAAAACGCGTAAGCAAAACAAAAACCAGACTAATAACAAAAGAAATCAGGAATGGTTCAATTCAGATTGTCACACTGCGCGCAAACTATTTAAACATGCAAGAAACAAATGTGTTAATTGTAAAAAGATGAAAAATGGCCAAAGAAAAACCAAGACAGTTTTGGAATTAAGTAAAAACGCAATATACAAGCATCGGAGTGTTGCAGAAAACTTAAATATAAGCGATATTTACACCCATTTTGAAAATTTATATGGCTCCGAATATCAACATGCTGACGGTAACACATTTGACCGCGATACGATAGGTGATGACTTCTTAGACAAAGAAATATCATATGATGAAGTTAGGCGAGCTGTTTTTCCAACAAAATAACAACAAAAGTAGCGGAATTGACTCCTTTCCGGCTGAAATTTTCAATTATTCATTTGATAAAATTGCCAATTTTCCTATCAAATTATTTAATAGGCTTCTCGAAAATGGTGAATATCCAAAATCCTGGGGAGAAGGTCTTTGTCCATTTGAGATTTATACATTTTCTGTAAATAAAATGAATTTATGCTTTGTTGCTTTTTCGAACCAAGAGTTTATGTTTCAATACCTTTTGGTGAAGCAAATTAGAGTGAAAATATGTTGAGTGGGATCACACTACATAACCGGCGCACATCGCAGCAAAGCGCGCATATGTTGCAAGAGATCTGCTGAAAATAGAAAATGATCGACAGTGGTGTTTAGTATTTAATATCTATTCATATTTAACAACATTTGACCACTGTATAAAAGGTGGCGCATGATTTCAGCAGACACGTACTTTTGGTAGAGCACACACGCAAAATATACTTTAAAATGAAGTAATGAATATATATTAATAAATGTGGAATACTTACCACCGCTATTGACTATTTTCATGTAACATGCGCGCTCTGATATGACGTGCGTCGGTATGGAAGTGTGAGGATAGGCGGAAAGCTGTGCGCAATGAAATCTTTTTTATTCCAAGTTGTTACCGTCCAAGGTGGTACACTGCTAGTATTTGTTTTGTTGTTTTGACCCCGTGTTATCTTTTCTGTGTATTTTGTTTATCATTTTATTTGGATAGTTTCCTCCTTCTTAATGAAAAGGTTATTTAAATTTTCTATGCGTATGTGTACATGACTAATCTTAACCATTTTCACTTTGCTAAAGCACACGTAAACTGGTCATACATATACCTTTAAGATGTTTAATTAAAAACTTTAAGTTGTAGATTAACACGTTTTTTTTCTTTATATACTTATAATATATTTCTAACAGTAACAGCATAAATCAATTTTTCAGTGTTAATTTTTTCACTAATTGTCAAGTGTTGTTATTAGTATTATCTGCGGGTTTTTTAATGTCTAGCTGAAACATTTTTTGTGTCAGCATTCTTTTCATTTTCACCAATTTGTTAAGTGGCAATGCGTGCTTAAATGTACTATTTTATTATACTGCAAAGAAATTTGCTTGAATTTGATTGGATAATTTGCCGTTGATATATATCCGTATTTACGGAACAGCCGTAGATATGAACGCACGTGCCTTTAGGTCAGAGACCACTAAATAGTTTCCCATAGACTTACATTATAAGATTTGGTCCTCCTGTGATTGAGTTTACACGACTATTTCCAAAACTACAACAGATTTGCAAAGTGGCACTCTTGGGCAAATCAAAAATGGCCAGAAATCAGGGTCTTCACCAACTCATTCTCTCAGCATTTTAAACCGAAAGTAACCACCCCAAGAATGTAAACAAATCTTCAACCCAAAATAAGGAAAGTAACAACTTCTTTAAAGTGACACAAATCACCTTTCAAACAGTGTTTTAAATAATCATTTTTATTTTTAACTATATAATTAAAGTCATTTTACATTTTTGAAAACAAAAAATTATTTCTATTCTCTATAGTTTTGGCCAATGAATCTTTGAAAATAACTTTAGCCCGAATCGTCCCTAGACAAAATTGTCCAATCTGCGACAGGCTTTTCTATTTACTGTCCTCTGACCTAAATTTCCCTCTCTGGCCTCCCACCTTTTGTTGTCTTCCGCCATTTTGGTTTGAATTTCCGTAAACATGCATACATGTAATTTGAAGCCGATCTTGTAAATTATAAAGCGGTATGCTTATGGACTACTAAAATTGTTACAGAAAATATTTGTGTTATGTTTTTAACGTTGAAAACGATCAGATTATTCTAAAATTTGGTAAATAAATAATATGAACTAAGGCACTGCCTCTTATCGAGCTCTAGCTTTATTAATCTCAGATAATGATTTATATTAAAAAATAATTTGTTTCTAACATTTGTTAGCCTACTCATGCACGATAAAATTATGTGATTTTTTGGAAAGAATTTAGGTCTACATCAACTTAATTCAGCTGGACAACTGGCAATCTGACTTTTACTAAACATTAGGGTTTTTAATGTGTAAACACAAAGGCTACTTGCTTAAATTTACAACCCAAATGTGTCATATTACCTCACTTAATGCAATATTGAATATTGATAAATTCTTCATTGCTACATGAAAATATTACATTGTCACATGTGCATGAAAATTAATATATTATTGTCTGAAAAATAAATTTTATTTTTTAAAATGTTACCTTGATTACACTTGCATATGTAACTTGCAATTGCACAAAATTGTTCCATGCTATTCAAAAAATATATATGCATGTAAATGAATAAAGTTATAATATAGACCTAAAAAGTACTGTTTTAATATACATGTACATCACATTAACACCACATTGAGACTTCAATATGTAGTGTGATACATCACCTAGATTTTGGGGCATATTTGTGCAAAGTCATTTGAAAATATCTCCAGGAATGACAATGCCATAGGAATTTTCAGTTATTAACAACAGTAATTTGAAGCTATAGATGCTGTGTGAAAAATATTGTGACAATATGGTACATATTTGGTGACAATAAGGTACATATTTGAGCCAAGTTACTTAAATGTGCATGATAGAATTACTTATTTAAGTTGAAAAATAGTTCAGCTATTAGGCCAAAATACATGAAATAATCTCAATCAATTAAACATAAACATGTACAATATCATGTAGTCTGATTATCCATATGTAACACTCCTTTACAGGTCTTAGTAACTGATTTGAAACAAAATGCTTCTTTATATCTATTTTCATTACATAAATGAATTGCGCTTGCCAATCAAATCATGCATTAAAAATGTTGTTGGTCTATTTTTTAAATGTATAATAACAATTTTAAGAGATTGTTTGCAAAAAAATGTAAACCCATAAACACATCAACATGCCATTATTCATAACCACTTTTGGATCTCTGTCTGGTAAGTATTTTATAAATGTAATATATATACTGGAAAATGTGAATTTCAAAATTCTGAAGCTCATTTCAGTTGGTATTTTCTTGATTTTGTATTTTTCATTGCAGAAATTTAGGCACAACTACTTTAAAATATGGTAGGTAAATTTCTCTTTAAAAAGTACCATATATTAAAAAATGTAAACTTCTCTACTGTTACATTGCTAAAACATAAACATACAAAAGAAAAAATCATTGTTTTTATTATGAGTGCAATTTCCAGTTTTTTGTGTTAAAGTCCAGCTTAAGCAGATCCAAATACCGGTATATTCAGATTTTTTCATGTATTTAAAGAGGCCAAAAACCCACTGACATGGCAAGAAATGTTTCTCTTCCTCTTCACAGCAATCTACTTTTTTCAACAATTTAAATGATTATGAAAGCTCTGATTTTTTTATTTTCTAAAACACAACTTTTTGATGCTGAGCAAATTTAGTGACACCATGAATATTTAACAAAATTTGCAAAAATAAAACAGACACCTTGTAAATAGTGTATTTGATTATACATGTACCTCACATACATATTTTGATTATGAAATCATGAAATCATGTTGAAATGAGCACATAACAGAAAATATGGTAATAATAGAACACTTTTAATTCCCAAAATAATTCCCAAAATGAGCATTAACTTGATATTTGATGCTATTCTTGGTACGCATGTATTCTGCTTTCTGGTCAAACTTTTTGGTCCCAACTGATGATAATATATTGGAGATTAACCCTTTCCTCCATGTTAACCCCTTTATGACATGGAAAAACTGTGTAGATTCAGATCAGCCAGCACATCCATGATGTCTGATCAGGATCTGCAATGACCAAAAAGTGAACAGTGCAGATCCTGATTAGATGTGCCAGCTAATCTGGATCTACACTGGTCTCACACTGGTAAAAAGGCATGTCTGTAGAGTAAAAGGGTAAATTTCTCTTTTATTTAAAATCTCATACTACAGTACTGTGTATTAAAATTAAAAAGGTAATACTCAGTAGTTACTTTGAGAAAATTATGTCTATACAATTAATAAAACCTGAAATTTCATACATTTAGGACAATCTGTCATGTATTTGGCCAAAATATAAAAAAAACATAAATTGTTTCTGGAGGTACCATGTCAAATAGGCCACATGTCAATTCAGGCAGTACTTGTAAGTCTATTGTATATTGCAATCACTGTAAAGAGTTAGTTTTGTTTTTATATTTACACAAGCTTTTAAAAAATAGTATCATTGCTTAATTGATATCTAAAATTGTGCTTGTCATTATGAAACCCAAGAACAAATTAAAACATCATCTGATTGTCATTTTTCCTTAAAAAATTGGACTGTCATCATAAATTAAAGTAATTTATGTTACAGTCATAATCTCTTCTCTACACCTACCCAAGGTGTTGATTCAATCAGTTTTGTCTGGGTGTCACACTGTTATATAAGATCACAATTTACAACACTTGCAGTAAAAGTCAGAGGTGCTAATGCAATCAAAGGTGTCATATTTAATAAATAAATAAATTTATTTCTAAACCAATTTCCATGTTGGACAATGCAAAATACACAGCTTATGTTGCAACCATCAATATTTGATTCTGTGCTAGTGTAGACAGAGTGACTTTTGTAGACTAAGGTCATTGATCAAAAGAGCATATTGACATATAAATGATGTCTTTTCTTTTGTTGCAACATTTTGTTAATTGTTTTCCCACCTTTTTAGTCATGATAGTCTTGGACAAAAATCCGGAAAAAGTACATGTTGCTTTGTACAAAATGTCCAATCTATGAAGCAACTTGTTCATGAAAAATATTTTATAAAACATCATAATATGACATAGAACATATTAACACAATGATACTAAAAACTTTATTAATAAAATAAAAATGTGGCCTATTTTTGAGGCCTATTTGAGCATTTTCAAAATAAAGCGTGGCTCGATTGACTTGTTTGTGGCTTATTGACTGTAATCCATATACCAATTCCATGGTATTTGATCATAAATTTGGTGTGAATAGACTGATAACGATCCCAATCTATTAACCAAAACAATAAACATTATGTTTATGCAGTGTAGACCCAGTGTAGACCCTCATTTTTTAGGGGGGAGGGGCGGCGGCCAGTTTCTTTTTTTTTAGAAAACAGAGTCAGTCTTCAACGCACCTGTGGTGTAGATTTGCTCTTGTGCCATGTGTTTTATAAGAATAAATAAAAGAAATCTCATACCTCGTGTTCAGTACTCTCACAAACAATATCTTCGACTGCCATGAGCTTACATGTCTGAATGACGAACATGACCAGTGACAAAAAACTCTTATACAAAACTGAATTGTGGCGCTGGTCTACGCTAAGCTCAGTGTGTCTCATAATGTGACTGATATTGCGAGATCCAGTTCACATAAAAGTTGGTTCTCACCAGCCTTACAGTATCTAGTTTTCAAGAAAAACTCCATGCATCTGATTGTTCCGTCGATGGGCCTTATGCTCCTTTGAATTTAAAGGCCTAATAATCCACTGACAAGCTAACATTCAGTAGTTTTCAACTTGACTTCTTCAGTCTAATTTCTCAAAATGGCCGATTGCTATTGGTTACAACGAACGACAACCTACTCTCTAAACAGACGATTTAGTTTTTTTAGCTTTCCAAAATGCTAGTCCGATAACAATGCTACCGAATAATAAGTTTTAATTTTTAAAGATATTTTGCCAATAGCAATTTATAAAAATAAAGCCAATAACAAAATTTGTAAAAACAATACTTTGACGTAAGTTTTTACCGGTCAAGTTTTTTCCCGTGTTTACATTGCCTTATGCTGTGCACAACCGGAAACCAGCGCACAACCGGAAACCATCGTTTTTTTTCTCCTTAGTGAATGGGCATTCCTGCGACCTTAAGACGAGCTTATCAAATCGATAGTCCATTCAATTTCTATAGAAGTATTGCAGAGATCAGTCCCACTGAACACCTGCGACTGTGGTCTTAGCATGTGCAGCTCCCAGCCGCGTTAAATGGACACAATACAACAATACAACAATACAAAAATGGCAAGGTCTTACCAGTCTGGAGTAGTGTTCTGTAATGCTGAGCTAATCGTCTGCACCGTCCTCGTGACCGCCAGGGCTTTGCCGATTGGTGGATCCTAGGGCGTCCCAGACAACGAGCCAGCCATTGGCCAAGGAGGGTATCCAGTGACGTGGCTGGGGTCTCTGCCACACTGCCCCCAATCACAAAAACCTGGGCGTACCCCGGATGTAATGGTTTTCCAAAGGATTCAAGGGGCAGAATAAGGGGTAACAGCCCTGGGAAACCTCCCAGACTGTTTAGGTATGGGGGATCCAGAGAAAAGGGACTTTTCGGTTATTGGATCCTACCGGGGTGGATATATGCCTAAAGCACTTTGTCGGGCTTGCACTCAAGAGGGGGAACATCAAGGGGGATGGGTTTGGTTGGTGAAAATAGGGCACGAGTCCCGGGGCCGGTGTCTTGGGTCTGGGCATGGAGCTCACTGGAGAAGACACGAATATAATAAAGGATGTATATACACTGAGAGGGATGGTTAGGGCCATAGCCCTTGGGTCGGTATGTGAAGCCTGGACAGAAATCCAGTCAAGAATATTATAAATACAGGGCGGACATAACACTGGGAGGGGTTGTTAGGGAATTAGACAGCAGTCCGGGGCACCAATGGTGCAGTCTAGAGACAGTTAGGGCGGTACAAACGTTACGTCAATATTAGAGACAGGATCGACTCGGTCCAGTGAACCAGTAGAAGACAGGATGCTTGCCCTTGCTCCATTATGTTAATGCTGAATATGGAGTCGGGTAATAAACCCACAAAGAATATACAGAATAATACACAAATTTAGACGGGCTGATCGGGCAATAACCCCACAACTAAGAGAACATCAATATAACAAAATAACACCAAATCGACATTGGCTAATCGAGTAATAGCCATATGATATGAAAATATAGCCTAAGAGAGTGGGCTGGGTCTTGTTGGTCCTGAGAAGTTGGGGCACTCGCCCTACAAGTCTGCTCGTTCAAGAACTAGCTGGGTACTAACCCTAATCAATGGTGTAAATGGGACAAGTAAAGGAGTCGGGGAAAATCTCAAAACAATGGAGATATGGAAGGTTGGGCAACAGCCCTACATGATTATGTTAAGGGAGATACATGAAGCAGGGCCACTGCCCTCACGAATCAGCCCATAGTGGGCTTAGGTCTGATCACCCGGAAAGTAGAGGCGATGCGCCATAGCACTAGTCACCTCTTCTACATCCTCCAAGGTTAGGCCCAACATCTGGGCCAAGGCCTGCAGGATTCTCCCACAACGGTCGGGAGAGCCATCTGATATCCGATGATAATTCCCATGGCTGGGTGCAAATCCCAAAGCTCCATAACAACAGCCCTCTGGGTCATAGGGATCATAGGCAGTCTGGCCCCTGGTGGGATGTGGGTCATGGGTGGTAAGGCCTCTCGTGGGGTGCGGGTCACGAGCGGTTGTGCTCCCTGGGGAGTGTGGATCACAGATGGTTGGGCACCCTGTGGGATTTGGGTCACGGATGGTGGGGCCCTATTTAACCCCGTATCCTCATATCTAACAAGATCTACTGGTTGGATACTTGGACTGAACAAGTAAACACCATATTCTGACAACCTAGGGATTGCTCCCTGAGGAGGATCAGTGTTCGGGTGGCAGAATGCCGCCACCACATATTGCAGGTTTATCCTGCTGTAAATGGGGGCTGGACTGACGGCCATTGTCAACTGGGGCCAGGCGCTCTCACCCAGCCCATGAGGGGAGGGGACGACGGACGTGGTGTCACTAATGGTTGGCTCCGCCGATGGAAAGGGTTCTATAGGGAGGAAGTTAACATGGAAAGGAATGGCGGAAGAGTCGGGCAGCCCCGAGTCTGGGGGTCTCACACTGAGTAGGGCTTGGCATATCAGAGATAGGCTGGCCGCACCGGGGGTTACCCTAGGTGCCCTATAGTGAGAGAATGGTTGGCCAAATGTTGCCTGCACTGCGGTTGGGTCGGCCTGAGCTAACCCTTCTGGGGAGTTAGCAGATAGAACTAGATAGAACTAGGTCTCCGAAAGGTGGGAAAAGTGTAAGTACCACACACCAGAACCCCTCTTTATGAGACTGCAACTCCATTTGGGAGGTTAATGCCGTCTTAATAGGCAAAGTAGTGATGCATGCTCTTACATTATGCGAATGTTCTGACCTAGCCCGGATCAGTGACCCTGGCAGATTCTCTGAAAGAGTTAGGGCCAATGACCCTGGTAGATTCTCTGAAGGGACTGGGGCCGATGGCCCTGGCATGTCTCCTGAGGGGGCCTGGGCCGCTGACCCTGCCAGATTTCCTAAAGGGGCCGGGGTTGATGATCCTGAACTCAAGGGACTCAAATCAACACAGACATCGAATGATGTTTGCTCTGTATTTAAACAGGGGAAGCTCCCCATATCGGGAGGTAACCTTTCCCTTGGTATACCTGTACTACTCCCGGAGCCAAACGGAACACAGTTCGAATCAAGCATTGTTGGAGTTGGCTCAATGTTGGGGTTCGAGCACCCTAGTTCACTGTTACAGCGATCTTGCTGTTCGGAACTTCCAGGATCGGTACATGGACTGGGCCACTTGCATGACTCAACAGTATTTCCAATTGAATTTCCCCGGCATGTTAAGGGCACCTCCCAGCTATCAGTTCTCAACACCTTCCCCAATATCTATGACTGCTCCTAAATACTGCAGGAAATCTAGTCCAAGGCGCATGTCATCCCCGATAGGGGCAACACATACATTCTGGGAGTACACTCTTCCACCAATCTTAATCTCAACTGGGCCAACACTACACACTATAGTGGACAAATCTGAGAACCCAGCAGCATCTGATGCTGGGGCTTGTTTCGCTATGGACCTAGAAATACTATGAGAAATCATTGTGACTTCAGAAGCTGTGTCAAGGCCAGCTTCAATAATTATATTTCCAACCTTAACAGATACCGTACAGGCAGATACGGACTTCGGCCTGATAATTGCCTCTCGAGGTTTGTCGAAGACTGGCGTTTCTGTTGTCTGTCCCTTAGATGGGGAATGGATTAGGACATTCATCCTGTGGGTCTCTTTTAGGATGGGCGTGAAACCGGGTGGATCTTGAGATCCTTTAACTTCTGGGACATTATAATTTCAATAATAACCCACAGAGTGTATTTGGGCTACATGATTGTCCAAGAGTCTGAAGAACTCTTCACATTCCTCATCTGTCATGACTGGGCCCTGATTTACCATATCACATTCACTTTGTGGTCTAGCAATACAAAGGTGAAACGCACAATGGTCTGTACCCACTCCCACCTGTGAGCTACTTAGGGCAGAATCACACAGTCTCCTGCAACATTCTCTCCCTTGACACACTCTTTCGAAGTCATACTTGACATATCACCCTCGCTAAGCAGGCCTGTGGCAGATGAGGCACGCTCGTCGTTAATACATAAACCCGCTGGTGAGTCATCCGAGGGAATTGGGCCCCCAGACTGCTTGGATATGGGGGTCGTGCAGTCCTCTGCACCCCTCACTCCCCCTCCACGTTCTTTCTCAGTCATAATTGGCGCATCGCACCCATCCAACGGAATTATGCACTCCTCTGAACCACTCACTCCCCCTCCACTTCCTTTCTCAGTTATAATTGTCGCATCACTCACACTCAGCGGGCCAGTGGCGCGCGATGCCAACTTATGGTCAATACACAAACTCACTTGTGGGCCTTCAGGGAGGGTTGGACCCCCAGAGAGATGTCTGTCTGGAATCTCACAGTCGTCTGCTAATCTCACTCCCCCACCCCTTTCCTTCTCATTCGTTTTTTGCTCGTCAACACTCTCGGCGGGCCAGTAGCACTCTCATGTTCGATACACAAACTAACTTGAGGGTTTTCAGGGGAAGTCGAACTCAATGACAACGTCTTATCATGAATCTCGCAGTTCTCTCACTCCCACGTCACTTTCTTTAAAGGTCACCCTCTTTTCTGAGACCAACTCTTTGACTCCGACTTAACATTGGGCACTCACGTTTCAAGTGACCCGGGTCCCCGCAGTTGAAACAACCTGGGGGTGTCCGGCGCGGGGATGGTGTCTGGCTTTTCTGCCATTCCCTCATTATGAGGACCGCCTCCCTAAGAAGATCTTCCATAGTTGAAGATTCCTACTTAGATTTATTCTGTTCTTGAACCTGTGGCCCTCTGGCTGGACAAATGCTCCGTGAATTAGGGGGTAGTGCACCCCGCCTGTTCGGGGTAGTGTCTGCTTCTCTGGTGGCCCTAGCTCGGGATTGCGGGTTTGGGCTTGGGGACTGGCTCCCCTGGGGGTTAGGCGAATAAGGGCTACTGCCCACACCTTCAGGTTCTCTATACTGGGAAATGATCGGGATATCACCCCCACCTATCAATTCAGCAGCGGGCGACGCCCCCTCTTCTTTCACACTCTTCACTACCTCCCTTATTGGACTCCCTTTACCGGACCTATTGTCCTCGGAACTTGATTTAGAACTACCAGAACTGGAATCTTAAGCTGTATATTTAAGTGGCATTTTAGGCAGAACTGGTACCTTATTTGTAGCTGGGGTGGTTCTAATCGGAGGCTTCACACCTTCGGAGCTAGATTCACTGCTACTCCTATCTCTCTTAGATGTTGATTTGCGCTCGAACCACGTGATAAATAATTGTTAACAAATCCAGTTGTTTTCTTTGGGAATTCTCAAGTAACGATGGAAAATGTTGGGGATTAAGTCGAATATAAAAGATGTATGGTTTAATTGGACTTGAAGGTTTGGTAATCCACGATTAAATAGTCACCATAGAAAATGGCGGTCTGAAACTGATGCTGTAGTGGCTATTCCAGCCACCTCCCCCAACTCTAAAATAAAGGCTAAATCTAGTTAATTTCCGAAGGAAGACTGGGATAGGCCTTTGCGCTTCTTTGCGCTGATGAATTATAATTAAACTGGGCCAAAGACCCCACGATTTATTCAGTTTTAACGACCAAAACCACCTTCCCGGCTCCCAGCCACTGAAAGTGGGTCACCCGCGAAAACAAAATCAAAAGCAAATCTTACCCGCTTACGTTTTTACCTCGTCGCCAATATCGCAGAGATCAGTCCCACTGAACACCTGCGACTGTGGTCTTAGCATGTGCAGCTCCCAGCCGCGTTAAATGGACACAATACAACAATAAAAAAATGGCAAGGTCTTACCAGTCTGGAGTAGTGTTCTGTAATGCTGAGCTAATCGTCTGCACCGTCCTCGTGACCGCCAGGGCTTTGCCGATTGGTGGATCCTAGGGCGTCCCAGACAACGAGCCAGCCATTGGCCAAGGAGGGTATCCTCCGGAAGAATCTAGTGACGTGGCTGGGGTCTCTGCCATAGAAGTGACGTCATGCAGGTTAATTAATGACGTCAGACACGTAATTATTGAGGTTCTCAGAGGGGAACTAAGCCGTCGGCATTAAATAAGCGGAATAACTGAAAAATCGATGTTTTCTTATTATTTTGTCTGAAAAAGTCTTTGTAATATAATAAAACAATTATTTGGTTTCTTGAAAGGGTATGTGAGGATATATTGCCGGTCTGGGTGTCATATTATCCCTCGCCTGCGGCTCGGGTAATATGACACCCCAAACCGGCAATATATCCTCACATTCCCTGTCAAGAAACCAAATAACTATATATTACTGTCTGATTATGACCTTCTTTTTGCAAGTTCATGTAAATAATAAAAGTTATTTCTGACATTGTATTTGGTATGACAATGTTAAATTTACTACCATACACGTACACTTAAGTACACTTAAGTGCTCAATAAACTTTTATTTTGATTTTCATAAATAAAAATACGGAGCCTAAAGTGACACTCCATTATTTTAATTGGATATTTTCCATTCAGGAATTAAATCGTGTGGCATCAACACCTTTTTTTACTATCAAAAGGATTATTTTTCAAACTTGCACAGATGATCAAACAGGCTTTGTATATGGTCATAAAGGAAAGATTTTTTCCTGCGACCATTTTACCAGAGTTATTTCCCTTTCCTTATTGCCGCATTTTTTCCGATAGAGGTATTATTTCGTTTATACGATATACTATTTCATTTTTACGAAAAGGTATTTCGTTTTACAAATTATTACTTTGTTTTATGCCCCCACAAAGTGAGAGGCATAGTTCAGAGTTGCACTCGTCCGTACGTCCGTAAGTCCGTCCGTACTTCATCAAATCTTGTGGCATCTCTTCCTCATAAACTATCAGGCGGATTTATTTCAAACTTGCAAAGATTATCAATCAGGATGTGTTGATGATCATTTCTTTTCTTTTCGTAAAGAAAATTTTTCCTGCAACCATTTTTCCAGAGTAATGGCCCTTTGTTAAGTTCAGAAATGAAATCGTCTGGCATCAACACTTTATTAATTATCAAAAGGATTATTTTTCAAACTTGCACAAATGATCAAACATGATTTGTAGATGGTCATAAAGGAAAAAAAATTTCCTGCGACCATTTTTACCAGAGCTATTTCCCTTTCCTTATTGCCGTATTAGTGTTATAGTATATTCATCTATTAAGGTTAACATCTTTCAGATGTAGTTATGTTAAGAAAAATGATATAATATCATTTTATATTATGTCTTTTTGCTCTCTGGTCATATCTCAAAACAGTGGGTAGTCATTTTCAAATCCTTCAAAAAATATTTCAAATTGTTTAATTTTACTCAGTTATGATTATAGATGATATTTATGTATTGTTTATTAATGTATCTACTTTAAATTTAAAGAAATAGACTAATGTGACTTCGGCTATTTTGGTTCTTCGAGATTTTTAAGGAATTCCTGTATACTGTCACTGAAGTTTTTCACCAATATGATAGCTATTTTTTTTAAAATCACTCATGATATGAACTTTTTTTAATAAGAACAATTATATCTGCAGTGAATTAATGCTTTTTGTTTAGAGATTTGTCTAAATACTTCAAAAATAAACTTTTTTGAAATATTGTACTATTGTATTTTTTCCGATACACAAAAAGACAAGTCGGGGAAAATTGTGAAAATGCATAAGTACACGGTAAAAAGTTGTTTAGATGTGTAGTTTTATTAGATATTGCAAATACATCACAAATATTGCAAGTTTTAGTAAGTATGATATTTTTCCCATTAGGGGAAGACTTCCTTAAGTCATACGAAAGATTAAAAGTAGAGCGAAAGTTCTTTTTCAGTGTGAGATCAAATTTTATTTCACTTGTGAGCATAGAAAATGTTCGCAACTCAGTTCTCACACGCAAATGAGGCAACTGAGAAAAGCGCACCTATTAATGCAATCACGCTGCGTGTGACCATTTCGCATTGTTGAAGCTGCGTAATGACGCAACAAGCAGCGTAACTGATGGTCTACGAGTATAGCACACACATTTAAAAGGATAGTACGCTATGTGTTTCTCGTGATTCTCAACCTGTAAATTAGCAGTGAGCAGCTATTATAAAGTACTGAAACAATTATTGCACCCTCGAAAAATTTAATTTAAGGATAAAAACACCAATGGTACTAAAATGTATACTATCCATCAATAGAATGTTAACACTTTGGTTATTACAACCAGCTGTAACTGATTGAAAAAATATTAATGGCTTCATATGAATTTAATGATTTACATATTACGAAATTTGAAACAATCACTACGATCAGGTTCAGGAACACACTACTGATGTTGCCACCTCTTTAGCCTATAGCCGTTTTTCTGCACATTTTCTGACTGTCCTCTGCTTAAACAATTCCAGAATTCGATCAGCTAAACAGTAGAGTGTGTCATACAAGAAATCATTGAAAACATTTCAATTTTTTGCAAATTAAATTTTCCGTGATGCGTAGAAAACCTATGACAGCCTTTCCCCTGTTTTCCCATTCGCTGTCATGCAATTTAGTCTAGATGATTTTATTGTTTCTATCAAATATTGCTCTTTAAAATTGTGGAAGCAGAGTAGGCCTGCTAAGGCTGTAAATTATCCGAAACTGTATGTTTGTACAAGTGCTACTTTGCCATACCGAATGTTTTCAATTTCCATCATTGAAATATCTACAGTAAAAGTGGTAACTTTCTATTGAAGGTCAGTATAGAATGATTATGCCGGACTTGTGGTAAAGAAAGAATTTTTCTACCGTTTCTCAATGTTGATGTATGCTGTGCTATTCAACTATTTTGCTCATTCGACCTTAACTTTTGTCAAATGATAAAAAAAACTCTTTTCAGGTGTACAAATTGCATTACTAGTATTCAGATTCACAAATTGAGAGTGCGTTCCTATTTTGACACGGAGATCGAATAAAAACAAACGTAAAATCTATTAAGGTGTAAGATAAAAGTATGCATACAAAGTGTATTTTTTTCTATTCCAAGTAGTTAAGTTTTTTTTTTCAATATAATGCCCCTTTTCTGTGGAAGTTATTTTTTACCTTTTTATTAAAACTTAATTTTCAATAACAGATACTCTCTCAAATGTAAAGTAAACTGGAATGCACAGTTACAATGCGTTATTGTGTTGTTAGATTGATGTTTTTGTTCTGTCATTTCTTTGTATATAAAATGTGTGTAACTGATGCTGCAAATATTCTGCAATGTAAATATGTTACGTTCATGACATTGTAACCGTTGAATTTGAAACAATTGCTCAATATAAATCGATTCTGAATATATGAGGTATGAAAATCTTTGACAACACGTGTTTCGCGTTAAAACTGTAACATTTCCGTCATATGATTTTCATAGTGTCGCCTTTTCCGACCCTTTCATCTTCGGTTAATCGGCACGTGCTTATAATCCATGTTTCAGAGCTAGACCAACGAGGACGCACCTAACAAATTAGGACTACGCTTCTGCAGTCATTCTTATTAGACAGCTGTCTTCCAAACTAAAGAAAACAAACCAAAATAAGTGTCATTTCATCGCATTTGAATTGGTACGACTAAACCATTAATGTCCGCCATTATATGACGCCGGTAACTGATTTTTTGTAGTGATGACAAACACAGGGCGAATTTTTACGGCCCCCGCGTAAAGTATTCACCAAAAACAATAAAAAGGCATGTGGGAAAATATTTTCCCTTTTCATCTTTTAAGGTATAGAATTCAACTCAGTCTCAGACTTAGCATAGGATTCTTAAATTAGGAAACGGTAAACCAGCTCTGAAAACTATTCATGAAGATTGGCATGGTATACAAGAATAAATACTTTCACCACTAGTACTATTGTTAAGCCTTTAACGCATAATGTTAAACATTTTAGTTGAATGTGGTCAATGATGAAGGCATTCACGCTCCATTGCTAATAAATAGACACAATATTTTGTTAACTTCTTAAGCGTTGTAATATATACGTATTTGTAATACGTTGTAACGCTAAGTACTACAACAGTAACATGGCATGGAAATACCGCTATCTGAGGTAAATCGTTTTTATTCATCTAGTTAGTTCATGATGGTTCTTTAATCTTCTGTCTCCATTGTTTTAATAATTAAACTTAGACGATCGAAGAGGAGCGGTTGATTAGTAGGATTTCATTTTCACCAATCAAATGTCTCAGAGTACAAAGAGGTTCCGAGTCTCATTTTACGTAAGCATACCTGTTTAATGACCTTATTTGTATCTTAATAAGTATTTTGGACAAAGTCCATAAGAAGCAACCCGCAAGTCGTTTGGAACCAAGACAGGGTGGTACTGTAATAAGATAACCGGGAGCCAATCAGTTACAACTAACCGTTAGCCGTTAAGAGAACCAATACCCATACATTTGGTTGCGCACGCCACAAAAGTGATTTTGACCAATTACGAAGTTCTTAAACTCAATTCAAAATCTATATTTCCATTCTCCGTCCATATCTATTTCAAATGTGTTCCAGATTTACACCTACGCTGCAAACATTCCTGTTGTAATTAATAGACTGTTTGTTTTTCAGCTTTGGTTGTGTTGTAGTGCTGGCGTATGTATTCATTTCACAATCGGGTGATCAAAACTACTTTCTCCCCGTCAAAGTGAAGCAAACTGTTTTGCATGCAAGAAGGCAGCAAGATCTTTCTGGAAACATGAAGAGTTACGTTGCAGGCGGCATGGAAATAACAGCTAGTGACAAATCCATACATTGTGATGATGCATCAGAAAATAGACGTTTCAATGATCAAAGCATAATACAAACCTCAGACAATAAATCTAGAAACTTGATACAAGATGTGACGAGAAAAAGAATGGCCATTACTTCTTTTGTAGAGCTCGATTTGTCTGCGCAAGACAAGATTGCTAAAACTCATATAGCATTCTTAAAGGTTCACAAAGCCGCTTCCACAACGCTGCAGACGACATTTTTTAAATATGGATACGAACGCAATCTTAGCTTTGCATTGCCATTTAATAATAAAGAAAATTATTTCTCTAAGACGACAAAATTCCACGAGAAGCTGGCACCGCCTCGTTTTGGTAACCATTATGATATCGTCTGCAACCACGGTTTCTTCAACTACTCGGTATATGCTAACACAATGCCAAATGATTCCACTTACATTGCTGTGGTCCGGGATCCGTTTCACCAGTTTATCTCAGCAGTATCTTACTATACGACTGTGTATAAGTTTGGGTATCTGACAAAAGTTCCTGAGAATAAAGTTGAAAATCTAATAAAGTATCCAGAAATATATGACCCAAAATTGTCGTACACGATGAACTCCATGGCGCGTGATTTCGGCTTCAAAGACGAACATTACGTCAACATTACCAAGGCAAAACAATACCTGCATCGGCTTGGACAAGTGTTTGACTTCGTTTTGATTGCTGAATACTTTGACGAATCTTTGGTAATGATGAGACGACTTTTAAATTGGTCTTTACGCGATATTCTGTATATTTCAAAGAACGTTCGAGGGTCTGAGGTGAGCCTGAGTGGAGCACTCATGAACAAGTTCAAAATTCGCAACCGGCTAGACTACATACTGTATTATTACTTTTTAAATCGATTTCAGAAATCTTTTAAGCATTCTGAAGAGAGCATAAAAAGCGAAACTAATACATTTAAACAGCTTTTGGTTCGTGTTCAAAACTGGTGCTCCGACCGACACTTTGGAGAACTTAAGATTGATGCAACACAGTGGAATACAGAATTTCTGGTGACGTCTCGAGACTGTGAACTGATGGCTCTGAAGGAACATCCGTTTATAGCACTTTTAAAAACTGAACGATATCCTCTATGAACAAACCACGAAACAGTATATTAAAATGTAATAGTTTCAGTAGTAAGGTTCATGTTGTAAATCCACAGAAAACGGATCCCGTGTTAAGTGTTGGTCTTTAGAGATATTTAGTGAGTTTGTTGTGCAGTTAATATTTCTACGTTTAGTTAAAGAGCCGGACATTCTTCTTACACCAGGATATAGTTAATCAATTTGCGCAGGCACCGTGAGAGAGAATTGAAAATTGATGTAAGCATAATAAGTAATCAGCTGTAATTATTTTAAATCACTTTTCAAGTAATTTCAAGAATTCAGATAACAAAATGATAATTTTGATTGAAATTACTGCGATTTTGTACTCGTAAAAAGTTCCCGATTAGAAACAATAAAAACCTGCCATGGAAATCTCAAGGTTACAGTGCACGTGGTACTGCAACCGGCAGTAAAACGATGTTTCAAAGGGAAAGCTTGAAACGGGTGAAATAGAATTATTTTAAAAGTTTACCCTGTGTTTATTTATAACTACAACAGAAGGACTGACAAACAAAACAAATATAAATTTCGTTGGGGAAAAATGTCTGAATGATTCTGTTTACTGATAAGGCAACATTTCAGATATTTGGTCAACCTTTACAGATTTCCCTTTCATGTGGTGGTTAAGTGTGTGCAAGTTTTGTCATGTAACAAAAAATTTTTTACATGTATTAAAATTCGGTTTTCAATTTTATTTTTTTTTATTTACTCTGGTATCACGATATTTTGCGGTGGTTTAAATTTTGCGTGTATTTCGCGCTAGAGGAAGTGCGCAAAATCAAACCCTTGTATATGTGCGAAAATTTATGTTCCACGCAAAAATATCAAGTCATTTGCGCAAACTTTGATCCCGCAAAAAAGATATGTTACCACAGTATTACCTTATAAACCCCACTTTGCGAGTCACAAAAACATGAAATGAAACCATAACCTATTTGACAAAATTACCTATAATTCAATTTATACATTTGATCCCTTTATTCCTATTCAAGATGTCAAGGCAGACCAGTCGAAATCATCTTAAGATATGGAGTTACAGATTTTTCAATGAAAAAAAGTTTTAAGAAATTTTCCAAAATTTAAAGTTTATCAATGTTTTTAAATGTTTCACTAAGGCCCAAGGGTGTTGTTTTTTTTTACTTAACACAGATTTTATTAAGTACAATTCCAATCTTTATCAAAAGTAATGATATTTATGTATGTTGGGGTTTTTTTAAGACAAAAGCCAACTATGCAAAGCCAGGACTAACTATGACAACAATCATAACAAACAACATGGTATTAGATAATTATTCTTTACTTCGGCAGCATTTCATCATGCTTGGTAAAATATATAATCACATTAACAAGCGGTCTTCAACAAAACCTGTGACCAATCATGGACAATTCTGTAGTATATTAACATTAAACACATTATAATTAGCAGGCACTGATCTCTACCACAAGGGATGTACAATTTTCAGGGCATGATTTACTGTGACGAACCTCTGTTCTTAAATGTTCGCAAGAAATTAACTGTCACTTGTGCTTGTTTGTTGTTTTAAAACTAATCCCATTATCTCACTGGCCATTACATTTTAATTCTACTTCGTTAAGAAAGTGAAGTAAAGCCCCAATGTCTCCACAGATAACTCTCATACCTCCATCAACAGAACAAGTACATCAACACGTTAACCCTTGCCTTCTTATGTACACCTTTATGTCATGAAAGAACAGTTAAGATCCAGATCAGCCGACACATCTGCGCCATCTAATAAGATTCTACACTGTTTTCAATCTTTTATTTATTAGGTAATTTCTGACCAAAAAACGATCTTGACCACATGGCACGGATGTGCTGGCTGATCTGGATCTACACTTGTCGCACATGTCATAAAATGTATTTATATGGAGTAAAGGGTTAACTTAAAGAGAATGCTTTGATTAATGAAAAATAAACTAGATTTCCAAATATATCAAGAAACTTATTTATAAACACTAACATATTTCTAAATTATAAGTAATTGTAAAACATAAATAATGATCTGATGTTGTTTGTTGTTTTTTTTTCAAGAAGTGTTCTGAAATGTTCAGACCAGAAAAATATACCAGACAACTTTGTGAACATTTAGAGTAATTTTACTGTAAAACATTTTTTTTTGCAATAAAAACCAATACATTTGCATTTTTTGTCTCAAGAAACTACATGTAGTAGATAAAAATCTGGGCAGACCTTGATATTTCAACTGGCATATTGTCCAACCACCCTAAATGGTCAAGCTCAGTCTCCATGTGTACACAATATAATCACTGTATAACTCATATATGGCTTTGTCCTCACCTGTTAAAACATTACAGCATAAAATCATGTAAAAAAATCCAAATACCAATTTTTTTTCGGCTATATTTCTACAAATTAATAAACTGCTGTAAGTGTTTGAATCTGAAAAAAATGACAGGAAATTTTCCTCTATCTTTTTCAAAAAAGCATTTTTTAAACCTTATAACTGCAAAGAAGTGTTACTGTTAGTATTTTCGCTTTAATAAGAAAACGAAAATGGGCATCTATGTATAAAAACAGTAATTTAAGGCTTCTTAACAGGTCCTCAAACAGTGAAGTATTAAATGACCCAAAGATTTAAGAATCGAAGATGAAAATTCTTGCATCCCAGCCATGTTGAGGGAATATAAACTGACTTACATAATGCCACTTCTAAAATTCACCATGTTTTTCATACAACCTGTCCTATTTTACAAAAAGTTACTCCAACTGTGATGCTATTAAACTCCATTTTAGATTTAACCAATGCAAATAATTCAGCTATTTATGCAGACATCTGTTTACAGTTGTCAACATGTCTGTTTTGTAAATTCTGAATTTTAACCATTTTTTTCTTCCCACTGTTTTTATCCCATTTAACAACTGACCTGTTTAAAGCACAATTTCCCAGGTCTGTTATGTTTCTACATGCCTTCAATAAATCTTGAGCAAATAATTGTAACCATTCTGTAATGAAATAACATTGTAGAACCAGTCAAATCAGTAAATCATGACATGTTGAAACTCGTTATCCCTGGGCCCAAGATAATAAAACTGAACTGGAAACCTCTCTCCATAAGTTGATTCCTTATTGATAAAAATATAGAAAGCATAGTATCCAATATTAAATCAGTTCTGAGAATGGTCTCCAGTCAGTTTTATGACCATAGGCTCTGTTCAAATATACTTCAAACCACATTTATGTGAGCTAAATAAAATAAAATAAATTCTGGAAATACTCTCCAAAAAATCACAGTTCACACACTTAGACATTTGGCCTAGCCAGATTACTCCTCAGTAAGTCAGATGAGCCAACATGGACTATTTGCTCACTGCATCCGACTGCTGTTTGTGTTGCATATTGTTGAACCGTTGGCGCAGAGTTTCCCTCAATTCTTCCCGTTTTTCCTTCAACTTTTTCTCGTTGGCTTTAAACCTCATGATCTCTTCTTCTGATATGACAGCCTCATCCTCCGAAGAACAAAATTGCTGAAAAACGCACAGGAAGTTAAGGGTTGGCTGCTGAAAGCTTAGTTACTAGAGTTGAATCATTTAATTTTACATGTACAAAGTTTCGGTATAAACCAGCATTGAAATTTTATTTAAACAGACAAAAATTCATACAGGTATAGTCATTATGATTGTTAACATCCCTGGATGTTTGATTTTGTGCACTTCCCCTTGTACCCCTTGTAAAAATATGTGAATCTTATCTTTAAATTTAATCTTCAGTGGTCTCAATGAGAGACAGGGGCATGGATTTCCCCTCCTGACAATACTAACCATGTGACCTTGATATTTTTTAGAAACTGCAAATAGTTTGTTTTGAGCTCAGACTTCCCTTGCTATTTTCATTATTCTTCTTTGAAAGATAATGAGACCACTGATCTTGCTGAATAATCAAAGATCAAAGAAAATAATACTGCTTCAATACAAGTACTATTATAGAATACTTGATAACGAGTAGTAATGTGACAAAAAACACATAACCTCATACAATAATATCATTGAAGAACTAATAATTTTAACTCTTTCCTACAGACATAAGCATTTTATGCATCTGCGACCAGTGTAGATCCAGATCAGCCAGCACATCTGTGCCATCTGATCTGGATCTGCACTTGTCGCTTTTTTGGTCAGAAATAACCTAACAAATAAAAAAGGGAACAGTGCAGATCCTGATAAGACTGCACAGATGTGCCGGCTGATCTGGATCTACACTGTTTGCCCACGCCATAAAGCCTTTTATATAGAGGAAAGGGTTAAAATTCTCAAATCTTTAGAGGCTTGTCTATCTAATGCCAGCTTAAAGGTAATAGAAATATCTCTCTACTCAAGATGTAATGCCTATACATTATCACAAAATTCTGAATTTCAGCTCAGTCTTTTGCTTGTATTTACAATTTCATTTTATTGCTTCATTCAGGTCAAACTTCAGTTAAGATTTCTACAGTATTTTAGGCAGTATTTGCCTCTTAAGGAGTATTTTCCAGTGCAGTAAATACCACCGGTGAATATGAGGGGTGGTATTTACCGCCCAACCTTAGAAATACATGATCCACAGTTCATTCTTTATTAAATTATAATAACTGCTGTTAATACATGATATGTTCATGCTCATGCTCCTGTTTCAGATTTGTCCTACTATTTTGAGATAAAATGCTTCACATTTAGTGGAAATAATGATGCCTGGAGGACTGTGATTGAGGTTTGTACTACTGGATCTACACTGTTCCTCCACACAATAATTGTACTACTGGATCTACACTGTTCCTCCACACAATAATTGTACTGCTGGATCTACACTGTTCCTCCACACAATAATTGTACTGCTGGATCTACACTGTTCCTCCACACAATAATTGTACTACTGGATCTACACTGTTCCTCCACACAATAATTGTACTACTGGATCTACACTGTTCCTCCACACAATAATTGTACTACTGGATCTACACTGTTCCTCCACACAATAATTGTACTACTGGATCTACACTGTTCCTCCACACAATAATTGTACTACTCGATCTACACTGTTCCTCCACACAATAATGGTGTGTCTAAGGAGGAAAGGGTTAACCCTTTGTTGATGATAAGTAATAAGTTATATCCCATGGGCAAATCAGCATATATTCAGATCAGCCAGCTTATATATCCATGTAGTCTGATCGGAATCTTCACTGTCAACATCCCATCATTTAACTAAGAATTTGAATAATTCTAAGATTGGGGAGTCAAATGCATCAGTTTAAGTTCTTTCATTCTAAACTGACTGTGAAATAAGTTATTTAAATTTATATTTAATCATACTCCATCACCCCTTTTCCTGGAATGAAACCAGTACACGTTGTTGTAGGTTGTGGAAAACTGCAAAAGTATCGCACTTCTGGTGGGAATCGAACATGCAACCTCTGGATCTAGACTCTAGCCTCTCTAACATCATGACAACCTAGTATGATGCATTCACTGATAATGAGCAAGTTAGTTCTAAAGAAATCACTATTTACCTCAAGCATATCCTCTAAGCTAAATGTCATTTTGTATTGGCCTTGTTTTTCACTGTCTCCTTTACACGTAGGAATGATATAATCTTCACACTGAAATCAATCAATGTTAAATTAGTACCTATGTCAACACTTCGTTATCTGTGCTGTTATGAACCAAAAACTGAGAAAATCAAGCTCACAGCAAATACAAATATTACACCTACAGAAGAAAAACAACAAGAGGTTTTCTTCTTTTAAGTATAAAGTGGGCATAACTAAGACAAAAAGAGTTATGAAAGTTGTCCTGATAATTGCTATTGTGATGTCAGACAACTGTCTCAAAATTCAAAGCTCTATCTTGAACAGTTACAGAGAAAGACTGAAATTAAACAAAACACTTTTAAATAAAAAGGTTGGGGCCCGTCTGCCCAAGGACATACCCCAACCCAATAACCAAGGTTTTCCAAAGAAATCTTGGTTAACAATCAAAACCTGATAGGCTACTGTAAAATTAGCTTTTTCCTGCACATGTGCTAGTTTGAATAATTATTTTGAAATTACAGCATTCAGCAAGACTTGTAATATTGAACTGTAGCATGAGAAAAGTCAATTCTGAACTAAATGTTTTAATTCCCTTGCCATTTTTCTGAGCCAACAATGAACTCTGTATGAATATGCTGCTATCTACCAAGCAGAGGTAAGAACAATCTTTATATACCTTGTTTCCTTTTGGTAGAGGGGAAGCTCTGCCACGCTCCGGGGACAGTTCTGACATAGGACATCTCTCGCGACCTCGACGGTTACACACATGCACCCCGTCATCACCTGAAATATCAGGAAAGTAAAAGTAAATATCGCATTTATGGAAATTGTAAATCAATGATAATGGTAAATCAATGATAATTACATTAATGGAAATGATACATTTGATGGAACTAGTATATCAATTGAAATATCTTTGTAGGCATTGAACATAATATTTAGTGAGCATCAACAAAAAATTGAAAATAACTAGATGGGTGTTCAGTTGAACACTTGTGTGGCACTCTGGAGCTTTGTCAGAATAAAAATGAAAGTACAAAAAGGGGCGTAACTCCATCAAAGAATGTGGCATCATCATGAGCATGTTGTCATAAGCAATATAATTTGAAAGTTTGATGTAAAATATTAAGAAATGGCAAAGTTATAGCCAACATTAAGTTTTCGTGTAAAATTCCAAGTACAAAAAGGGGCATAACTCCATCAAATGTGACCTTGACCTTGAAAATCTGGCATCATCTCGGGTGTGTTGTCATAAGCAATATAATTTGAAAGTTTGATGAAAAAATATTAAGAAATGACAAAATTATAGCCAACGTTAAGTTTTTGTGTAAAAATCCAAGTACAAAAAGGCTCATAACTCCATCAAATGTGAACTTGACCTTGAGAATTTGGCATCATCTCCAGCGTGTTGTCATAAGCAATATAATTTGAAAGTTTGATAAAGAAATAATAAGAAATGGCAAAGTTATAGCCAACGTTAAGTTTTCGTGACAGACGGACGTTCCTACAGATGGACATTTGTTGGGTATTTCTTTTGTTTAAAACTACCCAACAAGCAAATATAGTACCCAATAAGACACAACAGAATGAATGGGAATGTGTGTTGATTGGGCACTTATTGGGTATCTTGGTACCCAACAAGTGCCTATCGGTGCGCTCGGACAGAGACAGACGGACAAAGCAATCCATATGTATCGCTGTTTCTTCGAAAGGGGGACACAAAAATGGTCTATAATTTAGAAGAGGCTTGTTCAAAAGAGGCATCAAACTGTTTAAAGACACTACAATTACAAGTTAACCCTTTACTCTATAGATATGACTTTTATGACATGGGTGAACAGTGTATATCCAGATCTGCCGGCACATCTGTGCGAGATCCAGATTGACACAATAAAGCCCTTACATATGAAGTAAAAGAATACCATAATTAGCACTAACTCATCAACCAAGATATAACCCTAGTAATATTATTGCCCATCCAATTATCCTTGCATTTTGTAAGTATTGATCGATTGCAGTTGTATTGGTTAATTGTAGCAAAATTAAGGAGGATGGCATACAGTTTAAGGGTCAAAGCTAAAATGTATTAAACATTTCTTGGAGTTTTTTGTTGAGTGCAGTGAAATCAAGGAGTGTGAAATCTAGTTTGTAGGTC
>JAZAYU010001283.1:42500-63618 GCA_038501625.1 Corbicula japonica | reverse complement strand
TATCCGTAATATAGAAGTCATATAGAAGTCATATCCGCAATACAGAATGCATATCCGCAAGTCAGTTAAACTCAGATTATATTTACGAGAATAATATTTATTGTTATTATCATAACTAATTATCGATATTGTGTTATGAATAAATCATATTCTGCTAGTTTATGTCTGTGAAAAAAGCCAAGAAGTATTTAGACAAAAGTAGATACAAATTAATATCCGCAATACAGCGAAACTTCGGTAATGTTTACGAAAATATTCAGTATTATTATTATTATTATTATTATTATTATTATTATTATTATTATTGATGATAATATGTAATTCATAAATGCTATTTTGTTAGTTTATGTTAAACTTTGTGAAAAAAGCCACTTAAACTAGGCTCCGGTTTTCTATTCGATATCAGTATTGACAATAATAACTAACATAAATTTTGTCAGTATAATTGTCTTATTTCGTTGCCATTTCGATTAATATATTTAAAGGATATATTTTTTCGGCAAACGGTGAAGAAGTAATCCGATAGAAGTGGATACAAATTCCGCTAAATTGAATTCATATTCTCAAAACAGTAAAACTCCGGTTATGTTTATAAAAACATTATGATTTATTATTATTTATAGATATTTTGTTATTTGTAACTGATATTGTGTTGTTTTATGTATGTGCAAAAATTAAAGAAAAATTTAGACCAGAGTGGTTACAAATTTATATCCGCAAAACAGATTTCATATACGCAAGTCAATGGAACTCCAGTTATGCTTACCAAAACAATCATGATTAAATTAAACGTTTCCTATTCGTTTGATGTTAATGTTTGATATTTATACTTGCTGTATTGATATGTTGCTAAAAGAATAAGGCGAAGTACAGTTGAAATAATAGTTTGTTTTCTGTTGTTCTTGTTGTTTTCACAGGATCCGATTCTGGTAACGGACATGTAACACATCGGCGATTGAGTGTAAAATGTTAATATTAAATTATAACAACTGTAGCTTAAGTAGAAAGTGTATTGCGTAAAATCCTTGCATAACTCAGAATGCCTAATATGATCAGCGAAAGTGACACCAAAGTAGCGATTCTGATTATAACATTTTATCTTTTTTTTACGCTTGAAAGATGAATTCCAATTTGTAAAAAAATATTACTTAGTTATGCATCCATTTATTACTATAATTTATATACTACAAATTTCGATTACAGTTAGATATTATTGATTTGGCTTGCAACCAAAACATCAAACACGATGCGCGGCGAGTGATTTTTGTTGAGAAGTAGCGCTGGAAGTATAATTGACAGAACGTTGTTCATTGTGAATCACGCCTCCAGGTTGCTTTTACTTTAAGCCACACCCTTTGTTGTTGTTTCCACACCCCAAAAATTGACTGACAGCAAAATCAATTTGGAAGAAAATACGGCGTCTTTTGATTTGAGCAGCAGTTCTAGTTCTAAGAGTCGTCGCTTGACAAAAAAGTGGACGGCGTTCACATTATTGAATTTATTCATTACAAGGAAGCCAAATATTTCAGTCATAACAAAATTATTTTAAATAAACTAAATTTATTAAAATAACTTAACAAATAACAAAACAAAATAATTTCACGTAAAGGATCTAATTTCCATAAACAAAGTTTTACACACATCAGCCTTGTCTTCATACATATGCTCAAATATTAGACGAAGCACTGCCATAGAGTGTTAAAGTTGTAATGGCCTTATTTGTTATAATTATGAGTTGATATGTTTGATATATCAGTACTTTGTGACTTTCGTCCATGAGATGGCGTTTACCGCAAAATTCAAAAATTAATGTTCGTTATATTACTATTTTTTCCGACCAATTATTAACGAATTACAATTAGAAAATGCCGGTGTTGTCAAACTACTAGACGTACATTTTGTGCGAACTGTGATAAATCTTAAAATGACCCTCACCGTGACCAGTTAGATTTCTATCTCATACTTCCGCATAAGGATGTCCATGCTCCATCCCTCAAGGAAAAGCTTGACATTAGACCATTGCATAAGGTGGTCCGAACTCTAGATACAAAACTGAGATTGGTATCAAATCTCAGTGTTATAATTTTGGGTGCTGGTCTCTCGGGCACTTCCATGTACCTCGCTTTTATGTTCTGATAAGTTTTTTCCGTGCCTAATTTCTTAAATATCGAATCAATACGTACCTCTTCACCCCACACCTCCATCCCAAATTCTATATTACAGTACTTATTGTTTTTCGTCGTTTGTGAACCACCATTCAATTATTATTTTTTAAGTTCTGCTGCTGATGATGATGCTGTTCGTCCGTCGTTGTCGACGATGACCAAGGGACATCTCACTGTTTATGTGAAAGATGGGTTACGGTGTGTCCGAATATGGCTGATCCGAGTCCGATGCGCTCTCGGAAGGCTCTGCCGCAGGTCGGTCATATGTGGTCTGCTGTAGATGAAGGCAAGAAGTTGAATATTTATTTTCGCAGCTCACGTTTTCTTTGGGCCTCAGCAATCCTGTATCCGGTATCATTTCAGCGCTTCATTTGTTTCCACCCGGTGAGCGCTTGCCTTCTGCCAGTTTACCATAGAAGAGTCTCTGGCATCCGAACAGGGTGACCTGCCCATCTGACCTGAGCTTTCCTTTGCAAGGTGTAGACCCTGGGAAGCTCTAGGGAGAACATCTATGTCGGGAACTTTATCCTGACAGATGATTTTTCAGCAGGTTTCTCTGACGGTTCTTGGGGAAGCGGTGTAGTTTCTTGGCGTGTCGTTCGTATACCATCCGCCCACGTTTGACATGCGTACATTAAGGTTGACAGTACAACTGCTTGAAACACTTTCAGCTTGGTGGCCTACTTGATTTCTTTCCTCCCCCACACTGACTCTCGTAACCGACCAAACGCCGAGCTTGCCTTGGCGATCCGTGTCACAACCTCATCGTCGATGTTAACGGATCTCTAGAGCGTGCTGCGGAGGTATGCGAACTTGTCAACAGTTTTCATCGGTTCTCCTTTGGCGGTTATAACTGGTTCTATATACGATTTTTGCGGGGCGGGTTGGTGTGAAACTTCAGTCTTCTTGGTGCGTGATGGTGTTCAGTTTTAAATACAGCGAAACCTCCTATTAAGATCACCTTCGGGACTGTGAAAAGTGGTCTTAATAGTGGGGTGGTCTTAATTTAGAAAAAAAGTGCAAAACTGCAACATGGGACACCTGAATATTCGTCTTCTTATTAAACGGGTGGTCCTCATTTTCTGTGTGGTCCTAATGTGGAGTATGACTGTATTCGCAATTCATTAATAAATAAAATATACTTATTTTGTTGATAGAAGCATTTCGTTTGTGATACTTAAGCAAAGTTATGCACACATCAGCATGCTTTACCTTCAGATGCTGAAACTTATAGCGAATGTCGATTCTTGAATAACGTTAAGGCATCGCCACACTCCTCCCAATTCTATTCATCGATAAAATAAAAATCATCAAATCTCAGTAATGACAAAATGCAATTCAATGAAACTTTGCACAAATGAAGGTTACTAATGTATCTTTATTTTGCATACAGTAAGACAACTTAGAAAAGTAAAGAAACAAAGATAGACCTAAAAATTCCTTGAATTCTATTTACATAAATTCACAAAAACTAGGCGATGCAGAACATAACTTTAAATTCCCTTGTGAGCGCAATGATACTGACAAGAAAATGTTGTGTACTTTGTAAAAAACGTTCAACTATTAAAAGAGAAATCAGGGATTGTCATCCGTTTACGCGACCAGGAAATTGAAGGTCAAACACACTTTTACTAATATCTCGTAAAGTTTACATAAGTAAATCATGAGGACACAACAAATTGTTGTCAGTATCATATTACTCATGTGGGCATTTAAAATGATGTTTTGTGTTGTTTAGTTTTTGTGAATTTATGTAAATAGAAGTTGAGGGAATTTTTAGATCCTGCTATTTTTCGTTACTTTTCTAATATGTCTTAGCATCTGTAAAATAAAGATACATTAATAACATACACTTGTGCAAAGTTTCATTTAACAGCATTTTGCCGTTATTAAGATTTTGATAATTTTCTTTTTATCGTTGAATAGAATTGGGAGGAGTGTGGAAGGCCCTTAATTACAATGATTTTAAAAAGAAAACATTCTGTTACATGTTTCATTTTTGAAACAGGTAGGTTAGATACCACATTTTGATAGCAATAACGAAGAAAAAGTCAAATTTCAAATGAGAGATGAACTCATAGATGGTAAATGGTCCAAGCATTGTCTTTTTAACTGAATAAATTCATATACAGAAATGAAGAAATAGAAAATGAACCCCATGGCGTTGTATTGAAACTGTTAATTAGAAGCAATGGAAAACAAGTTTTCAGAGTTCTTTTTATTATTAGGTACATTAGTGAAACTTAGTAAATTTTTGAGAGGTGCTTTTCTGCTAAGAAACGCTGGTAACAATATCGAATATTGCATGTGATTTATGTAAAACCTTTATTATTGCAGGCGCGACACAATACAGAAATAAGTGTTATATGTTTTTCTTTAGTTCGTAACCAAAGTCATGTAGAGGATGAGTTGCAATAAAAGTTTGTTGTTCCCGGTCTAATCCATGTACAATAAATTAGCCCCAAGTGATCTAATAATCGCCATTTTATGACCCTTCAATTAGCCATAGATTATGATGCGTGAACCAAAATCAAGAGAATTACTGCGAACTGCACGTTGTTACATCGATTGTAAAGGGAACATTAGAAAACCATGTGTACTCTGTAATTTGCAACGGATTAGAGGAGCTTTCACTCATACCCATTGTTCTAACTACACCGATAATTTTTTTTTAAATTTCTCCGCATGGAATCGGAATGGACTGTTCAAATTTGAAACAAATAAAGAATCATCATGTTTACTTCTTTTTACGAAATCGCCTTTAAAATCCCCCCCCCCCCCCCCCCCTGCATTAAAACTCCAGCGCCATTTGATCAAGTTGAGTCACAAAATTGACCTCAGCGTTTGTAAAGATGATATACTGAACCCGACTTGAAATGCTGAAACTTCTTCTATGTAATAGCAAACCAATCGCATTATTGGAGAATTGCAAAGATTTGTTCAAAACTATGTAAGAATCCATATATAAATAAGGAGACATGAATTTTCGTTAACAGAGACAATATTCGCTACTTAAAATTTTGTGACTTGTTTTTACCCCTACCTTTATTCACTGCCTGTGGTATCTAAACAGATGTAGGGAATTTAATGATTATTTCATAAAAAGAAGTGAAAATGATGTATCTTAATATGTTCCAAGTTTGAAGAGTATACTCCGAATACATGTTGAGAAATTTAAAAACAAGTGATTGGTGTAGTTAAAACATTGGTTAAGTGTACTTTAGTGTACCTTATTTAATCCTAATTTCTTAAGGTTTTTTTCCTACGTAATACTTAGAGGAAGAGGTTTCACGACAATGGTTGCATTGAGAGAACAGAACTTTTATTTAAGACTTATGCATCAAAGGATCTCGTCATATAAAAATGTTACAAAAAGCAAAAAAAAAACAACTTGCATGTGATCAACGTAAACATAATGGTTAATGCTTATAATTGTTTACATCGTTACTTGTGTTGTTTTACATCCATATCCTTTTTACTGTAAAAGAGAATTACCTGATTAACAATTTTCTGAAAATGGGTTAAGTAAAAAGTTCTTTTATAACTCGACGGAAATGTATCTGGCTTGTGACAAAAACAGCGACATTTCAATTGAAAAATTATAAAAGATCATTAATTATCAAATTGCGTTTACTATTTGCCTCTAACCAGTATTTGCAAAGGTTTACAAGAACTGACTTATTACCACTATTTACTAGTTCAATTATGTTAAAGTTACTGGGTCTTCGGTAGAAATACTTATTAATATAATTTGATCCGATGTCATAGAAACAACTACAAATAAAAACAAAAATGATAATCATCTTCAATTTCCTATGTGTGACATAATAGACATATTATTGCATTACTCGGCAGACTGTTCTGGTCGTATCTTCCTCTTTAAATGCGTAAATTGTGCTTTGATACACGTTACTTGCTAAGACATATACGATGCGTATTATTAAATAAAATATTAAACTATTCCTACAAATGTACATTCCAAATGTGTTATGTAGGTGCGAATATAAAATGTTTAATTTTGTACTGTTAGTCATATCAGACGCCACTTTCGAAGAAAATTATGAATGAGTCGTTGCTTAAAAACTGGGATTAATACATTAACGTTGTAATTCCTAGGTGTAGCGAAACTTCTGAAAAACCGTGTTCACAAAATAACGCTTTAATACTAGATGTCCAAGTTTTCTGTCATAAATCGCATAATTCCAACGACTTTCGGTACATCGGTACAGAGTGTTAAGTAAAATATCATTTAATTAATTTAGAATTCTGTGCCTTAAACCAGTATTTGATACTGTTAATAAATATGGTAACGACATATTTCTCCGAAGTCCGCGGTGGTTAACGTGCTTTGCTTGACGCCTTAAAGCGTTTTGCAGAATTTAAGATGAGTCTGTTCTAAATCTTTGGATTTTTAAATCCCCATACTTTAACACGTAGAATTCTTTTAGAGCTTTAACAAATAGATTTAACCATAGGGCCGAAAGAAAGAGAAGTTTTCATATAAAAAAACAATATATTAATAAAATACTTATATAATGATACATTTTCAATTAGCACCATACTGTATATAATTTGTGTTTTCATGTACATATAATAGTTTAATAAAGGATTCTGTTGTTCGTTGTTCTTTGTCAAAATAAACAGCAATATGACTTAATTTCTGCCTCGTTAGAAAATTTGGCTACCCCCCCCCCCTCCCCAAAATATATAAAAAAAAAATATATATGTATAAATAAAAAAACGTAAAATAAATATTAATACAATTCTACCTCTAGAAAATTTGGCTATCTCCAAAGAAAGAAAAATATATATTTCTGCCTCTTTAGAAACTTTGGCAATATTTAAAAATAAGAATGAACTTCTGTCTCATTAGAAACTTGGACGATTCCCCTGTAGAGACTTTAGCTATTTTGAAATGAAGAAAAAATACCTTTCGGCCTCTTTAGAAACTTTGGCAATTAAAAATATAAATTAATTTATATTTCTTCAGAAACTTTGGCGATTTAAAAACAAAACAAAACAAAAAGGGCCATAGTGAGAGTGCCTCCCCGTGGTGTGGCCTGGATGTAGCTGAACTTTTACAGTTTAATATAATTGCGATTGTAAGCTTCTAGTTGTTCTTAACTTAAAATATTTAGTAATGATGTAAAGGTACAGCTATAACGAAATACTCTCAATGAAGCATTTCCCGATGATATTACAACTAACTTTGTTTCATATTTAGTAACTTTCATTCATAATATATTTGCAGCAATATATCAGTACAGCAAAAATACTATTGTAAGAACTACTATAGTAATACGCTTACTAATGTTTTCATAATAATAACCAGATATGAAGTTAATAATGTTTTCGTTAACATTACCCGAGCTTCACTGACTTGCGGAAATATATTCAGTTTTGCGGATATGAATTTCTTGCAACTTTGTTTACATACTTTTTCACTATTTGTTGAAACATACAATGAATTTTTATGTATTTATCAATTTGACAGCGAAATAAAACAATTAAACTGAAACTATTTTTTATTAACTATTGTTAATACTTCATAAACATAACCGATGTTAAACTGGCATGCGGATATGTTTGTATTCCGGATATTAATTTGTATTTACGCTTATCTAAATACTTCTTTACTTGTTAACATAAATAAAATAACACAATAATATTTATAAATATCACAATGTCGATAATAATTAATATTATTAATAAATAATAATGTTTTCGTAAACATAACCGGAGCTTCGCTGTATTGCGGCTATTAATTTGTATCTACTTTTGTCTAAATACTTCTTTGTTGTTTTTTTTTCACAGACATAAATTAGCACAATATGATTTATTAATAACACAATATCGATAATTAGTAATAATAATTATTAAAAATAAATATTATTCTCGTAAATCTGAGTTTAGGCCCCTAACTGACTTGCGGATATGCATTCTGTATTGCGGATATGACTTCTATATTACGGATATGAATTTGTATCTTTTTTGTCTAAATACTTCTTCACTTTTTGCACAAAATAAAATAAAACACATACTTTGGGGTATTTATCAAAGCGGCAGCAAATTACGACAATAAAACTAAAATTATTCTTGTAATTTCTTATTTTTTTTGTTCATATCCGGTATTTTCATTCATATCCGCGGATATGATTCTCATATCCGCGGATATGATTCATATCCGGTATTTAGTCACACTCGAATAAACTTCGCGAAATTGCAAATATTATTAAAAGAAAATGAGGAAATAAGATGCCAAGGGTTCTAAATCTTTAGAATGTTAAGGTTGACACCAAGTAAAACACTGTCAACATCAATTGATACCGGCCTTAGCGATACAGCTGCTAAGAAATCTTCGTAAGGTGGCCAGAACGATAGTGAACATGCAGGATTGTCATGTTTGGTTAGAAAAAATTTCTGAATCTGATACGCAGACGGACAATAAAGTGATTTGTTAAAATCCGTGTGATGTCGTGGGACAGATTATGGTCATTCAGGTTCACAAAATTTATGTAATTAAGATTATTTGTGTGATGTATTTTCTGTTACTCCTTATTTCAAATAAAGAGGTTTTTGTACAATACTTTTGTAGGATTCCTTATTATTATGATGAAGCAGCATAATTTTGCTACCAATTTATTATTTACGGTTTCATACATTCGACGCAAATTTTCCAATTTTGGAAAGGTTCTTTTTCCCAAAATAGTCAGAAAAAAGGCCTGATTCAACTGGATGACAGCAAAGTGGGCACAAGGGCGGATCCATAGGGGATTCAGTGTGGTTGCCCAAACCCCCAGTTGAATTGAAATTGGCAGCAATATTTTATTTTCACATTGATTTATTAAATTTTAGGCTAGAAAGTTTAAAATTATCATGTAACTACCCTAAGACTGCCTTGATGATTAGCACAACAACACTATAGAAGTGATGGGCGATAACGTCATCAACACGTGGTTTGCGCACCACGTGGTACACAAAAACCCAAAGGTAGTACAAGCAACTTTTAACAATAAAGGCAGATAGAATACAAGTATACGCTGTAAATGGCCAGAAGGCTAAACTTACAATAGAAGAACATTCGCTGTATTTATGAAATAAATGTACATGTATATATAGTAAATGCTGTAATAGATATTCTTGATTAAATAAATAAAATGTTGAAATAGATCGAATTCTGGTATTCCAAAGAAGTAATTTTACTTTTGGTCCCATACATAATCAAAGCTTTCTAACCATTAACTCCGTGGGAAACGGCTTATGTACTATGTGTAACCAGTGTAGATCAAGATCATTCTGCACATCAGAGCAGTCTGATCAGGATCTAGACTGTTTTCTACTTGTCATAAATAACCTGATGCCCATGATAACATATCAAAAGCACTATTGTAGACCCTAATCTGATGTTCTGGTTGATGCGGATCTAAACTAGTTGCACAAGGGATGAAAGCCGTATCCACCGAGTGAAGCGTTAAATTGCGGCATAATTGCAAATAAAAGAGCTCCGAGACAGGCATTACGAACCACAGTTCATATGGATTTTAAGCTTGGTGTCTAAAAAGGTTTATAGCAATTATAGGCGTCTACAATGGTGATCATGTCACAGAACAATATCATGGGTTCAAATGCACATGTTGTGTACAATAAGCCTGGAATTTAGGCGATGAAGTATTTTATTTTCTTAAATTTCCAACAGTTCTTATAATCTTTAGGAAGTCTACATCCCTCTATGAACTGATAATACAGCATCTCTCTCAATGCAGTGAGATAGAAAATAGACCGGCTTTAATAAACATTTGGTAGTTGCATGAAAAAATATAAAAAAAAGACAAGCGAACTTATTATCAGACTAGTAGCTAGTGTACAATAAACAGCAAGCCGTGGGATATGTTTATAAATTGATGAAAAGAAAACTTTGAAAGCCGCAAAACACAACATATATCAAAATATTGCAGTCTCGGGTTGATTGAGCCTGTTAATGGGCAGTAATGGGAATACATATTACTGTCCACGCTGCTTAGCCCTGGGTGCTTAAAATGTCTTTAAATACATGTAATATAACATCTGATTATGATGTATACTTAAAATGTAAAGCTCTGTCTTATAAATTATTAGATATTGTCATTTTCATTAATCCAATTTACTTCTTGCATATGCAGTCGATCAGCATATCAATATACTGTCATTATTATATTGTCCATACCAACAATGCCAAATTGTTCTTTTTCTGAATCTGATTTTTTCTTGAAAACTTTCTTCGTTTTTTGTCATTGTGTATGCACTGCTGATGGTAGTACAGCATCGATTGTTTGTACTACCATTCTCAACGGCTTATCGGTCGGTGCTTTTTTTAGAAACTAATCTTATCTGACGATCACTGCTATTGGATAACTCTTACTTGATTATCTCCCTTCAAGGTATTTAACTTGTCTAACTAATTTCTCCTGTACCCTTGGACTTAAAGTTAAACTTCCATTGATGGTTAACCTTGATGTGTACTAGTGTATAAAGGTGAGGTTATTCCATTTGGGTTAACTGAACTTTTTTAATTATTTCCCTACTCTGAAAGAGGAGTGGTGTGTAGGTTTGCCCTTATACATCCTTTTGTTTATTATTGTCTTCTGTCTGTTTACAATTTGTGTTACGCATATTTCCAAAATTTTATATGTATTATAGAGAAAGTCATGAAAACTTACAGGAATGTTTATCGGCATGTACAGGTGTGCATTAAGAGTTTTAACTCAAAGCTGAAACATTTTTGAGTTATCTTTCTTTAAATGTGTTTTAGCATTCTATATATATGAGATTGTGTGACATGAAAACGGTGTAGATCCAGATCAGACTGTACAAAATACACTTATTGCCCATGTGATTGACAGCATATACTTTCTAATTAATTTCAGTGAATTATAATGATATTTGTATTTTTCAGGTGTGTTTGAATGTTGCAGCATCAGTTCTATGGTTGTTGACCAGTTTTGAGCCACCAGGTGTATCTTCTGTACAGAAGGATTATGGATATGATGGAAACTGTATTATTCAGTATGTAGTTAACCCTTTACTCCATATATTCGCATTTTTACGCATGTGCGATTGGTGTAGATCCAGATCAGCTAGCACATTTGTGCTGTCTGACCAGAATCAGCACTGGTCGCATTTTGGTTAGAACATATTAAACAATTCAAAAAGCAAACAGTGTAGATCCTGATCAGACAGCACAGATGTGCCAGCTGATCTGGATCTACACTGTTCACTCACACAATAAAGGTGATTCTATTGGGGAAATGGTTGAATAAATTTATGTTTGATTTATTGCATGGAAGGAAGGTACTTGGTATATTTATTACTATTAGTTAATTAAAACTTTACTTCATGTTATTTATGGCTTTTATCAGATCCCATGGATGACCAGTGACCAGAACAGCCAGCTCATAATTCCTACTGATCTGGATCTACACTGTTTGGTTTTAAATGTATTAAGTAATTTCTTACCAATGAGCAAACAGTGTTGATCCACATATATGACCGCTGATCTGGATCTACACTGATTGCTCATGTGATAAACTGTGTATTCATGTAGTAAAGGGTGAAGATGTTGTTATTTTTACCAGAGAGCAGTTTTGTATACCAGCAGAGATTCTGTAGGGAAGAAATCTAGCATCAGTATAACAATACAAGCATTATCTTCTTCGGGCTAGTTAAGAATGCTTGAAGGACATGTTCAAGACACATGATAGCTGTATTTAGTATAAGCAGACAATAGCAATTTTCTAAGTGGTTTAATCTGTTTTATTTCATGCTTCAACAAGAGAGTTGATAGAATTCTTCAACATTTCAGGCTCGAAATGAAATGAATATAGTACGAATGTGGTGTTTTTGAAGACTGACAGAATGTCACACTGGCTATGCTGATATCGATATGAAATACAGAATAAAAAGCTGGACTGGTAAGAGGTTTTCATGCAGTGATCGATTCTGCAGACAAGAAATCAAACAAGATTGTTTAAAATCTTATTCTGGATAATTAAAGAAGTTTGTAAAATCTATCACTGTTTAGTGCAAAACTGACACAATTTCTCTTATCCAGGTTGCTTAACCTTGATACTATCAGATATTTTATCAGAAGTGCTCAATGCTCACATGTTGTTTATATAATATATCCCATTTGAAACTGAAAGATCATGTTCATACAAATTTTCTGCTTTCTAATTTGAGTAAAGCTTATCCAATCTTCATCAAACATGGTCAAGATGATAGTGGTCATGTAATACATGTATCCTACTTAAGTTTGATTATTAGCCAAATTGCTCTTGGAAGAGCAAGAGTTACCGTCCTTTATGGCATATAATTGAACAAATTACCACTTTACTTTCTTTAAAAGCCTTTGCAACCAATCTTAAACAAATTTGATCAGAGTGATTAATTTATGTTTTTAAATTTAATAGCCACATAATTGTTGAAAAATAAATTAATAGCCAAAGTTTATCATGGTGTGGATACATAGGTGGGAAATAGCATTTAAATATAATCATTTATATTTTTGTTTACATGTATTTACACGAGTTTACATGTATCTCAGATAATATCACTAGTTTGCTAGTACATGCGGAAACTTAATTATTACTGTATTAACTTATCCTCCTAAATATAATTAATTAGCTTTATATATAATTGTATGACATTAATCCATTTTTGGAATGATTTTAAACTATTGCTGACAAAATAAAGGAATTCACAGCTATGCAAGTCATTTGTATACCGAAATCTTTTATTTTTCAAGTCAGTCATCTTTCACTGAGATATTAGAACAAGGAACTGTAGTGCCACAAAGTAAATTCTTGAAGTTCAGAAAATGTTCTTTTCAATTTGCATTTATGACAGTTAAACAACTTGTCTGTTGACATTCCAAAGTCAAACCTTTATCATTTTCAGATCTCTATTAATATGACGAGCAGACAAGATGAATCTTGAATGTGCAGAATATGTTGAACGGATGGTGGCTAGAATCTCTGACAATAGGAAGGTATGGCAAAATTGTAGAAATTGTCTGTTGACAAAACTCACACCAACATTTCTGGAGTTTTAACTGGTAGGAAATTTGCTCATTTTAAATATGATGAAAACATGAAATTTCAGTCAGTTGGAAACAGATTTCACTAAAACAAAATCACAAAGATTGACCGAATATACAGGCTGTCAGTTTATAACACTGTCATATATAAATTCAATATGAAGCACAAAAAACTGGTGATCGGCTTCTGAAGTGTTTTGACTTTTTCAATAGCTCTACGATTAAAGTTTTAGACAAAGCTAAATGGTTGTTAAATACAGAAACACTATTCTGAAAGTAGCTATTGTCAGTGCTTAGCTGTACACGAAGCATAACTGAGTTTGCAAACAACAGTCGGTTACAGAGTTCATGTATTCCAATAACACCAGGCATCATTGAACATGAGGTAGAATGTACGGTTTCATACAAATTAATCACCAGTCTAAATGCAACTGTTCACATTGATTTAAAAATTTCAGTTGTTACATAGTTGACCAGACAACACATCTTAGATGACCAAAAGCTGTTAACAGATGTTGGCTAGAATTACTAGGTCCTGAAGGTACTGAACACTGTAAATAACGCTAGATAAAAGACAGTCAACAGAAACTTGCTAACTGCAAAGAATATTCCAAGGTCTGTCATCTTGGAACAGTTAGAAGTTAAGCAATACTGGAGTCGAAAACAGGTTCTAGGTTGCACCCACCTGCAAGTTTTTCCCAAGCATTGTTAGGTCTACTAAAATCACATACAAACTTTGATCACTTTAAGTATTGCCTTTTTAATTGGAGTTGTCTCCCTTTTATTGTCTTCTTTGTTTTGAATCACTTCGTTATAAGGGCAAATAAAATGTTTCAGTATCTGAAACTACTTGAATCCGTATCACATTGTCAGGGCCTCTAACACAGTATAATATTTGGTGTATTCTCTTTTTAACTTATCCCTAAGATCAGAGTCAGTTGTGATGATGTAATTGTTCTCAAGTTTCCATATTCTCCTTGCTAGCATTAATGTTTATGATTTAAGTCATCTTGTATCCTAGAAGTGGTAACAGTGTCTTTCACTTTGATTTGTAGGACATGAATAAAGACAAAGCATTCAAGCCATACTTGTTCATGGTGCAGAACGGCCTTTAGGAAAGTTAGCCTGGCACAGTTGCTTGGATTTCTTGTCACAGTTATGGAGCTCACAGCAAAGGTACATTGTAGGTAATGACTCACAGTTAGGGAGCTCACAGCAGGCATTCACTCTGGTGAATGTCAATTCAAACGCTGTGAAGAGTAAATGGAATAGTGAGGCATTATTCAGTCTTGATGAAACTTGTGAAAATGTGCACAATGTCGAGTTCAAGTTTGTTAAACAGCCAGATAGGGTTCTGAGGTTATAACACTAAGAATGGAGACTATTCTCAAAAGTCAGAAATCTGATTGGTTGAAATTGAGAACAGTCTCACAACTTGAGATCTTGATTTCATTCTGAATTCTATAACCCAAAATCAACATTATAATGCAAGAATTTGAAAATAATAGACATTAACTAAGCACATGTATGTAACTACATTGTTATGAAAGTTGAAAAATGTCTGGTCGTGCATCGAGACCAGCTTGCAACATTGTAGAGACCAATGAACAGAGGTAAAGCCAAAAAAATAAAGGACATAATTTTGTTTACAGTAATAAAATAAAACTATGTCTCATTAAAGAGCTCCGGAATTAGCATTTTCACACGTGGTGGTATAATGAACAAATACATTTATTTTGTAGTCTACAAATTAAATATATTACACTGATTAAAACTATTTCCTTTTCATTTTATGTTTTACATGCATAACATGAGACAGAACATTTTTTATGATTAAGAAAGAAAAATCTGATGAATTGATGTTTGTGCTATCTGATCTGGATCTACACTGGTCACATCTTTGTCAGAAATAACATAATGAGTGTAAAAGGGAACAGTTTAGAGCCTAAACAGACAACAAGGCTTTGCTGGCTGATCTGGATCTACACTGCCCTCCTATGCCATAAAGGCATATATAATGGAGTAAATAGTTACTAATATCAACTGGTGTTGATCCAGATCAGCCTGCTTAACTGAATTGACCTTTTTTGCATCCTGGTCAGAAATAAATTCATAAATCTAAAAGTGACCGGCGTCTTTCCTAAGCAAGACCAATTGCTTATTGATTAGGTCCTGACAGTTGGCCATGTCAATTCTGGTGTCAAAGAGACTGTAAACTTCGGCTCCAATGTCTTGATAATGTGGCTAACAAATCTTTATTTTGAAATTTTGCTGAATCTGGTCTGGACTTGTATTAACTACTAGTATTAAATACTAAACATGTTAGAAAATAGCCATTTCTTTTTTCAGGTGTGTGAGGTCAGAATTTTAGACTGTTGATTCACTACAATTTTATAAGGGGTCTAAAAGTGAAGTCTACCACCAGGGGTGATCATAAAGGAGAAAGCAGTTATAGATGTGAATGACCCGAGTTAAAATATTAGAGGTATCTGTGCAAAGTGTCTCTTCTTTACAGAGTTTATGTTGTTTCTGTTTTCTTTTGTAATTATTGAGTTACGCTCAACCAGGGGCTAGGCGGTGTGAGCAGTAATATGCATTTTCATTACTGCCTATCAACAGGCTCAATCAAACCGAACCTGCATAAATGTTGTGTTCGATGGGAGGCATATAGAGTTGCACTCATCCGTCTGTACGTCCGTACGTCCCAAAATATTGTGGCCTCAACTCCTCCTAAACTATAAGGCGGATTTCTTTCAAACTTGCACAGATGATCAAGCAGGATGTACAGATGAGTTTTTCCTACGACAATTTTTACCAGAGTTATGGCCCTTTGTTATTACAAATGTTGTTGCAGCAGATGGGGAATCAGTGTCCCAGGACACATTCTAGTTAGTTTTAAATGTCTGTGGTGATCCTTATGAATATCCTGACTGTTGCACTGTTTGATCATAATTTCAAGATTTCAATACTACCAGGTAATCTAAAATGTATTTATGCTCATTTTGTCAGATTTGTTTTTTTTAAATTTCTAGACAATCTCATAAAGGTTTATTTGTGGAAAAACGCATGCTCTTAATTTGTCAGAAGGTTTATAAATTATAAATGAAATAAATCTACTGCTGCATTTGGGTAAGTCAGTAATTACCTTCAGAAGAGTCTTCTGTACTGCAGTATATTTCAGCCATCTTGGTCACATTTGATATGTTCTTTTACATCTTCCAAAGAATTCAACTAGATTGACTTGGCAAACATCAAGACATATGGGCATAACATAAGCAGATGGGTTTTTTAATCGTTCCATCAGGGAAGGTAAATGTATATTAAAGTAAATTGTTTATTAAAGGTTCACCCTTTTCATTAAAATGCCTGCCTCTCAGGCTTATGAGACACATTTTCTTCCCAAATCCTATCCTACTGGCAATCTGAAACCATTTATTAACTCGCTGGCAGCTCACTTACTAACTTTCTGCTCACTAACTAGTTTGCTGCTCACTAAATGACTGGCTGTTATCTAACTAACTGGCTGTTATCTAACTAACGGGCTGTTCACTAACTAGCTGGCAATTCACTTACTTGCTGGCTGTACACTTATTAGCTTTCTGTTCACTTACTAGCTGGCTGGTCACTAACTAACTGGCTGATCACTAACTAGCTGGCTGTTTACTAATTAACTGAGCACAGAAAAGGACGTTAATAGATACCTCCAACATTTCAGGCACGATGTGAGATGATTGTGGTACGGTGGATGTGTTTTTGAAGACTGACAGAAGGTCCCACTGGCTATATTAAGCTGCTAATATGAAATACCGAAAAAAGCTGAACAAGTAAGAGGTTTTATTCACTTTAGTGCAATGTTGTGCATAAGCAATGATAATGCAGACAAGAAATTAAACAAGATTGTTTAAAATTTTAATCTAGATAATTAAAAATGTGCGTAAAACCTGTCACTTTGATTTGCATTAGATTTGTTGACAATAGATCTCAACAGATTTGGTAACCAGACAGATTGCCTCCCCTACCTCCCTGGAGTTATGGCTCTTTAGTTGTTTAAATTTGGCCAAGTTACCAATCTCTGACAAGCGCATTCTGTGGCATTTTTTGCAGTCTTGGTCGGACTGTCTTGTACAATGGTGGTTGAGAGATTAGTTGCAAACCTGCATCATATTGAGTTGTTGAAGGTCATGTTGACATCACACTTAAACATACAGTGAAACTCCTCTATTTAGACCACCTCTAATAGCGGGGTGGTCTTAATTCCGGGGTAGAAAATAGTGCAAAACTATTCAAAGGAACATTGATATAGAGGTCATGTTATCCAGGAGGTCTTGACTTTAGGGTGGTCTTAATCAGAGGTTTTACTGTATCTTCATTTCAGACCAAGATTAAAGTTTGTAAATATTTGGACCATAACTGTAAACTTGGCCAACTGAACTTCCTGTACCACTGAGTAATGTTAAATAACATTTCTCAATGTTTGCTAGACTGTACTAGGTCAGACCTGTCCTCAACAACCACACAAACGTGGGATTGATCAAATTGTATTGTTTATTGGTGTAAATATTGAGTTGTGCTCAACCCGGGGCTGTACGGCGTGGAAAGTATTATGCATTTCCATAAGCGCCCATGAATAGGCTAAATCAAACAAAGCCTGCAATATTTTCATATTTGTTGTATAAAGTGGCTTTCAAAGAAGTTCCCTTTTCATCTGTTTGTATATTCAATTTAATAAAATACACAAACCAGCTGAATTAAGAGAAAATCATAGCTGTTCTGAACATAACTTCTCATTAAATGAAACAAGCTTAGACCAGTGATCGAACCCGCACGGCTACGATGCCTAACCACATAACGCTGAGCAAACTTCATCACCAGTAACGGGCGGATAAGTATTGCTGATATTGTGTAATATCAGTGACTGATTACTGAGTCTATATTTTTATATGTCATTTTGTCTTCTTTTAGTTCACTTAAAGAGTACTGAATGGTGTCTTACCATCTCGTTCTACTAACTGGATCTAACATGTCACATATTTGATCTACAATTGTATCGTTGAGAACTAGTGAAATAAGATGGCATGTGTTACGTTTTCTCACATACTAGTCTACATTTTGTGTTTCAGTCACCCGGACAACATTCTGCCACCAGACACAGGATTACAAGTGTCACGTCGGTCTACACTTCCAACCTGGAGGGCCTGGGAACTTTAAAGTGTCAAGTCTTATGATATTCTTCTTTGATTCAAGATCAAGTCGATAGACAAACTGTTTTAAAAATTCATCAGACTGCAGACACATTAACCAAATTTATATTTGAATAATTTCTAAGATTAGGTTATTTGTAACCAAGAAGCATTCGGTGTTGATCCAGATCACATGGCATGGATGTGCCAGCTGATCTGGATCTACACTGGTCACAAAATAATACAGCCTATATATATCAAGTTATTACTTTATTGTCTGTTGTCCCTTGACTTCACTGACTATGGCTTTTATCGCATGGGCGACTAGTATAGATCCAGATCAGTCTGCACATCCATTCAGTCTGATCAGGATCTATACTGTTCACATTTGATTCATTAAGTTTGTTTTTCTGACCAAGAAGCCAAACTGTAGATCCATATCAGACGTGACTGATGTGCCAGCTGTAAGTATGTTAGTGTTTAGTAAGTCATGTTCTAGCAATTACGAAAACCAGTCACTTAGCTAGGCTCTATTATCTTACGGTTTCTTATTTGTTAAAACTTCACTTGATAAATACTAACTGTGACTTAATTTTAAGGACCAGTTAATGTCTTCAGACCGCAATGGTCCCAGCTTTATATTAGAATCCTACTTCTTGCACATGCATATCGGATACCGGCTGTATAGTTTGTTTAATCTTAAAGAAATTGATAAAAATCCAAAAGGTTTTATGCCATTTATTTATATATTTTACCTATAGGTAAATGCGTTAATATAAATCAAGATTTTTGAAAATCATTTTTGTCATATATATTAAATCGACATTAAAGCCACAATAAACTTGCCAAACAGCATATTTTAATTAACCAAAACATTTTAGATTTCACCTGTATGAATAATAACACAAAAAATAAACCTTACAATAAGAAAAGGGCATTATCTTATTCATTTACAGCATGTTTTGGGCGTTTTTCGGATCGTTTATTTTGTTTACAAAACAAACAGCGAATCTTTCCGAGCTGATTTTGGGCAACTCTCGGCAGGCGAAGGTCGCTAATTATACAGAATGACGTCACTGCGTTCTTACGGCCCACATACGGAAAACACCGATAACTTTTCGCCGAGTGATTGTAAACATTGGTTAGTAATTTTGTGGGCTACAAAAATACTATTCGGACCGGGTCTCAATGATTGGGGATTATTTGAGGACATAAATAGTTGGTCATTTATACTTTCTTTTGAAAAGGGTCAACGTGGTTAATTAATTTTCACAATGAAAAAAAAAACGTTTTGGCAAGTTTATTGTGGCTTTAAACAGTTAATACATATAATTCAATATTTAAATTATTTATTTTACATTTTACAATAATATATACTCCAGCGCAAAAGAAATGCCTTGTGCACATTTTCTCTAATTTGCTTATCATGACAGGATACTCACTTTGTTAAGGACATTTATTCCTTTTAAGATTCTCCTGATTAATAACTGGATTTATAAATTCAGTGCTTACTTAGACGTATGATTTCTATTTATTCGTAACTGAGCGTTTCTTTTATGCTCCAGTATTTATACATGTATAATCAACCTATACACTTGTATATTCAATATATATATGTTTTTTGAAACAATACATCTTCTATTAACACATACATGTACATTCAATATATTCATAAAAAGCTGTAGAAAAAATCGATTGTTATTGTTTTTGTCACTATTTATTGCTTTCACTAGTGCACATGTTAGTAAAGTGACTTTATTACTTACATTTTTGGGACTTAAATTATTTGTCTTTAATTCAACGTGAAGCTTCTATATAAATGTACAGTCAGATAAATACTTGCGAAATATTCGGAACAAAATCAACTCTACAAAAATAAAATTATATAAAAAGCTCAAATGGTCTGCAAAATGTCAATCTAGTTTGCTTTGATATTTAGTATCATTTTGTTTATATTTACACAAGTTCTAATAACTCCTGCATCATCGCGAGTAATGTGGGTTAAATAAAGCATTAGACAATGAAGTAATTTGACGCATTTGAACTCGAACTTATTTAACGCATTACATTGTAGACCAGGGAGTGAATTGACGAATTAGGGACATCCCGGACCAGCAGACATCCCGGACCAGACAACCTGGACCATATTTAGGGACATCCCGGACCATGTTAAAGGACATCCCGGACCACATTAGAAATATACGGCACCAAAGAAAATGTCTTAAAATTATACATATTAAACAAATCAAATTGTTTTTGTTGTTTAATTTTCATTTTAAGCGAGTGTTTATTTAGGCGTTAATGCTGACATAAAAGAAATGATCTGGCAGCATTTATTATGCGGTAATAATGATAAGAGTTTTTCATATAATTTACTAAGTTATTAGATCTAATGTAATATTAATATACATTTGTAATATAAAATATAATGTATAACTACATATAATAAATATCTGAGTAAAAATCGTTTTCATTATGCAATTGAAAACCATGTAAATACATATTTTATTGTTTTCTCAATTCAGGTATCAGTGTTACTTGTAACAAAGAGCGGCTGTCTTAGATGGGACAGACCTTCCATTCGTATCGATAATAATGATTGTGATGAAAGCATTTTATCATTTTGTGTTTTTGAGCAGTATCAATATTATCATGAATGTACACATTTAAACTATTAACTGTTATGCGTGTTCTAAATTTAT